>VDFB02322984.1:126666-228102 GCA_007258455.2 Sequoia sempervirens
TATAAGAAGGACAATCCTAGACTTGATGGAACAAATCATACTTTGTGGAAAGCTCGAATGGAGTGTCATATGAGATGCATTGGAGAACCCTATTGGAGCATTACATGTAATAGGTATGTTATACCTCCAAATAGTACTTATGCTAAATATAATATCAGGGATAAGGAGGCATTGTTGAGTTCTTTGATTGATATTGAGATGACAAATGTGATGGATCTAAAGACTGCTTATGAGATTTGGAAGAATTTGGAGACCTTGTATGAAGGTGATGCAAATGTGAAGATTGCTAAGCTACAAAGTCTAAAAGGGAAATATGAAAAGTTGAAAATGGGTGATGATGAAAATTTTACTACTTTCATGCAAAGATTAAATGAACTTGTGTGTGGTATCATATGTGTTGATGGATAGATAGATGAATCAGAGATTGTTGCTAAAGTGCTTAGATCTTTTCCTACTTCTTACAAAGTCAAGTTTAGTACTATTGAAGAATTTTGAACTGTGAGAAATGTTACCAGAGATATGTTGATTGGTAAGCTTACTGCCTTTGAGTTGAGTGAATTTGGTGATGCCCTTCCTAAGGTTGAATCTACATTTAAGGCTAATACTTCTGGAAGAGATAGATAGAGATATGATCCGGGTGAAAGTTCATCAAGAAAGACATTCAAGTATGAGGATGAAATGAAATAGTTGGATGAAGAAGAAAGAGAGCTTGAAGAACTTAAAGCATTGATTGTGAAAAGAGAAGCTAGAGGACAAGGTAATTATAAGGGAAAGTTGTCTATTAAATGTTTATCTTGCAATAAGATAGGTCATTTTGGATCAAGGTGTCCTGAGAGAGTTTCCAAGCCAAGATTTAACAAGCCTAAATTCCAAAAGAAGTGTTATTATGCCATTGATGAAGGTGTAACAAATGATGAATCTGACAGAGGAAATGCAAGTGAAGATGAATTTGTGTTTATTGCTATCAAGGAAAATAATCATGTGTCTGATGAATATGCTAGTTGTACAAATGTGGAGAAATCCCTAGCTGCTCAAGTTGAAGAGAAAGATGAATGGGTAATTGCAAGTGGTTTTTCTCATCATATGATAGGAGATAAAAGTAAGTTTGTGAATTTGGAGAAGTTTGATGGTGGTGTTGTGAGATTTGGTGATAACACAGCTGGTTGTTCTCTTGATGGTAAGCATAACACTAATGATGTCTTGTATGTTTAAGGTTTGAAGCATAATCTTTTGAGTGTTGGTCAAATGGTTGATAAGGGATAAAAGCTTCAGTTCATGGATGGTAAGTGCAAAATATTGGGAAATTATGGAAATGTGATTACATCAAGTACACAAACAAAAGGTAATATCTTTCATCTAAATGCTTCTAGTAAAAAATGTTTGATTGGTCAAGTTGATGAGAATTGGTTATGGCATAGGAGAATGTGTCATGTTAACTTTGATAACATCACCAAGATAAGTTTCACTAAGGTTTTGAGAGATCTTCCTAAGCTAATGAAACCTACTAATACCATATGCAAAGAATGTCAATTAGGAAAGAAAACAAGAATTTCATTTCGAAGTAAATAGAAAAATTTAAATGGATTGTTGGAACTTGTGCATACTGATTTATGTGGTCCTGCTAGAACTAGAAGTTTACAAGGTTACAGATACTTCATGTTGTTTATTGATGATTATTCAAGAATGATGTGGGCTACTTTCTTAAGGGAGAAATATGAAGCTCTCGAAAATTTCAAGATCTTTAAGGCTATGGTTGAGATAGAGACTGATTTGAAGATTAAGTGTCTAAGATCGAATAGAGGTGGTGAATTCATTTCCAGTGAGTTTAATTATTTTTGTGAAGAGCATGGAATAAGGAGATAGTTATCTGCACCACAGACCCCTCAGCAGAATGGAGTTGTGGAAAGGAAGAACAAAATAGTTCTGGATGCAACTAGAACCATGATATTAGAAGGAAATGTGCCTCATATCTATTGTGAGTATTGTTGTGTATACACTTAACCGGGTAAAAATCAAAGGTGATACTAGTAAGACTCCTTTTGAACTATGGACTGGTCAAAATCCTACTGCTAGATATTTTAAAATCTTTGGAAGCAAGTGTTATATCAAAAGAGATGGAAATATAGGAAAGTTTGATGCTAGGAGTGATGAAGGAATCTTTTTGGGTTATGCTACTAAAATTAAGGCCTACTAGTGTTACAACAAAATATTGAAGAAAATGGTTGAAAATGAAAATGTTAGTGTTGATGAAGACATACTTGCACTATCCAGAACTTGTGGATATGATTTTGATGATCAAAATGATGGTACAAGAAAAGGAAAGCAAGGTCAGACTGCAATTCAAGTTCAAATCCTTCCAATGAATCAATAAAATTGAGAAGGAGAAACTAATGGAAGAACAAAAGAGAGATCAAAAGAGCCTGAAGTTGAAGAACATTCTAAGAAGACTCTGAGGTATGTGAGATTGAATCATTCAGAGAATCAGATCATAGGTGATAAGAGCAAAGGTGTTTAGAATAGGAGAAAAATTGTAGACGAATATTGTTTGATTTCAAAAACTGAGCCTAACAATGTGAATGAAGCATGCAAAGATGAGCATTGGGTTGAAGAAATGAAAGAGGAACTACAAAAAATTAAGAAAAATGATACATGGATTCCTGTTCCCAGACCTAAGGATAAGAATGTAATTGGAACTAAATGGGTCTTTAGAAAAAAACTAAATGAACAAGGTGAAGTAGTTAGAAACAAAGAAAGACTAGTTTGTAAGTGATATTCTCAAATGGAAGGTATTGATTTTAAAGAAACCTTTGCCCCTATTGCTAGAATTGAAGCTATGAGATTATTTCTTGTTTATGCTACTTATAAAGACTACAAGGTTTATCAAATGGATGTCAAGTATGCACTTCTAAATGGTGAATTGGAAGAAGAGGTATATGTTGAGCAACCTGATGGATTCCAATTAACTGATTAGGAAGATATGGTGTGTCAATTGAAGAAAGCATTGTATGGTCTTAAGCAAGCCCCTAGAGCATGGTATGCCAGATTGGATAAGTACTTGGTGAAACTTGGATCTAAAAAAGGTACTGCTAATAGTAATATGTATTTCAAGAATGATGATAAAGATTTTATTGTAGAAGTTTTTGTTGATGATATCATATTTGGAGAAGATGATAGCTTGTGCATGAAGTTTTCTAATGAGATGTAGAATGAATTTGAAATGTCAATGATTGGAGAGATGAAATTCTTCTTGGGATTGCAAATTACTCAGTTAGATAAAGGGATTTT
The DNA here is from genome assembly GCA_007258455.2 of Sequoia sempervirens. Lineage (NCBI taxonomy): Eukaryota > Viridiplantae > Streptophyta > Pinopsida > Cupressales > Cupressaceae > Sequoia > Sequoia sempervirens. The sequence goes on from VDFB02322984.1 coordinate 129,952, forward strand.
TATATCTCAGTCCAAGTATGTGAAGGAATTGCTAAAGAAATTTGGTATGGTAGATTCAAAGCCTGTTGGTATACCCATTGTGACCGAATGCAAGTTGACAATTGATGATGATTCTCCAAAAGAAAATCAAACAAGATATAGATCAATGATTAGTGGATTGCTTTATTTGACTCAATCTAGGCCTAATATCATGAATGTTGTATGTATTGTTGATAGATTTCAAGCTGATTCTAAAGAATCTCATGTGACTATTGTGAAGAGAATTTTTAGATACTTGAAAGGGACAATTGATTTTGGTCTACGGTATCCTAAAGATGATGATCTTATTTTGAGTTCCTTTTCTAATGCTGATTGGGTAGGAGATGTGAATGACAAGAAAATTATTAGTGGTGGAGCATTTTTCTTGGGAAAGAAGTTGATTTCATGGTTGAGTAAGAAGCAAAATGCTATTTCTTTATCTACTGCAGAGGCAGAATACATTGTTGTTGCTAATAATTGTACTCAAGTATTATGAATGAAACAAATGTGTAAGGATATTAGAGTTGTGTATGATGAGCCTATTGTTATATTCTGTGATAACTCAAATGCTATTAACATGTCTAAAATTTCACTTTTTGAGAGAGAAGGTAAGTGAAAAGGAAGTCAGATTGGAGTATGTGCCTACTAAGGAGCAAATTGTAGATATCTTTACAAATTCATTGCCTAAGGATACTTTTGAGTATCTCATAGGGAAGTTAGGGGTGATTACCCCTCCTAATTAGAACTAAGGATGCATTGCATTGAATCAATCCATGCATTTCATGATCATATTTTGATCTGGATTGATGTTGTGGTGGCTGCTACTATGGGGTAGTCAATATTCAAAAATTTAGATATGTGGTTGAGAGCTTGTATTAAAGTTATCTTTTTCATTGATGTCAAAGGGGGAGAAGAGTAATGTGAAAAAAAAATTGTTGATTATTTGGGGAGAAAAGCCTTGTGGGAAGAAGAGTTGACAAAAGAAAAGTCAAAACTTAAAGGAAGAGTAAAAGTAGTTGTGTTGATGGTATTTTTCACATCATGTGTTGCTATCAATGCCAAAGGGGGAGATTGTTGGATTTTGTGGTTGTGTTGTTGATATTTGGTTGTCATTGATGTCAACACTATTATCATTGTTGCATTAGAAGTTGTATATGTCGAGGATATTGAGAAATTTGTAATAAGAAGTGCTACAAGTTGTCAGTGGTGAAGTGAAGTTCTTTCTATCAATGTGTTTAGTACATTGCTGATCTAAGGATGTGGACTAAAAGGTTTCTTATTGAGTATGTCTAGTTTATCCACATTAATTTTTAGAGATCCACATGAAGATTTGATCGAGTTATGGTGATTTTCATTCTGACAATTTTTTTGTTGCTTCAATTAGTGTTCCTGATTGAAGATTATGTTATTTCAGTAAGTTAAGTTGTTGTGGATGCTTCTCTGGTGTTTCATGATGCTTTTGGATGTTTCTAGTTCATTATATATCTTTGTGGAATGTCTGCATTGATAGTTGTGCTTGTGATCTAATATTTTCTCTTGTGTGTTCATGTTTTTCATGTTCTTGGCCAACAAGGTGTTGAAGTGTGTTGTGGATCTTCAAGGAGAAATTAATTGAAATTTTTTCATGTTGGAGATGTTTTTTTCAGTCTTCACTATGTTATGGTCGACCTTGGTTGATTCGCATGAATAATCTTTATTTGTTTTGGGTCGACTGTTTGTAATTATTTTATTATCTTCTTGTGGTTGACTGATAGCGATGTAATTTCTTGTTGTGGATATATAAGAGCAATTGTTTTATCATTTGAAGGAATGAGTGTGGGTGTGAATGCGAAGTTTGTGATTCTTGTGTGTGAATAAAGTTTAGATCATTCGAAGGTAGAGCAGAGTGTGAAGAAGAGTGAAGAAGAGTGAAGAAGTGTTCATGTGCTTAACCAAAACTGTAACCAGGCATTAGCAGATGCTATTTTCTCAATTCAAATCTAGATGGTTTTAATCTAAATCTTTCTGTAAGATTGTGTGTCTTCCTTGGGTAGTGAGCCTTGTTGTATTTGAGCAGTGAGCTCTAGGTAGTGTACCTGAATGCATGTACATTCTCCATTTATTTTTTATTATACTTTTAACATGGTATAATCTTGTGGATTGACCTCCATGGTGGTTTTTCCCCTAACAGGGTTTCCACATAAAAAAAATTGGTGTCATGTGTGCTTATGGTGTGTCATCCATTTATTCTTTCATGATTAATGATCAGATCTGAAATTAAGGTTAATAAGTTGAATAAGTTTGAGATTCAGTGACAACTAATTCACCCCCCTCTTAGTTGTATGCCCTTGAGTTGCCAACAAGGAGTATTAGTCACTATATGGATATGATTCCTTGAGCTAGTTTTCCTAATAAAGCAGCACACCGGATGACACCAATAGAGAATGAGGAATTGAATAGGAAAGTGCAAGAATTATTGAGGAAGGATTTGATCAGAGAAAGCTTCAGTCCATGTGCAGTACCTGTTGTTCTAGCACCGAAAAAAAATGGAGAATGGAGGATGTGTATAGATTCTAGAGCCATAAACAAGATCACGGTGAAGTATAGACTTCCTTTGCCCCAGATGGATGACATTATGGATTGTTTGAGAAGAGCTAAATACTTTACAAAGATAGATTTGAAGAGTGGATATCATCATATCAGAATCAGAGAAGGAGATGAGTGGAAGACAACATTCAAGACAAATGAAGGTTTGTATGAATGGTTGGTGATGCCTTTTGGACTAACAAATGCCCTAAGTACTTTCATGAGGTTGATGAATGAGGTGTTGAATAAATTCTTGGGTAATTTTGTGATTGTGTATTTGGATGACACCTTTATTTTTAGTAAGATTAGAGAAGAACATTTTTTGCATATAAGACAAGTTTTGCAGAGGTTGAGAGAGGAGCAGTTGTTGATAAACATTAAGAAGTGTAGTTTCATGAAGTAAGAATTTGTATATCTAGGATTTGTGATATTTGTTGATGGATTGAAGATGGATCCTGAGAAGGTAAGATCAATTGTTGAATGGCCTACACTGAAAAGCATTGGAGACGTAAGATATTTTCATGGATTGGCTAGTTTCTACCAAAAGTTCATTAGGAATTTCAGTTCTATTTGCAGTCCTATGATAGAAACAATGAGAGGAGATAGGAAAGATTTTAGGTGGACATCTGGAGAAAATAAAAGTTTTAAGTTGTTCAAGAAAAAGGTGACCGAACAGCCTATGTTGGCTTTACAAGACTTTAATAAGGTATTTCAAGTGGATTGTGATGCAAGTGGAAATGCAATTGGAGTAGTATTGAGTCAAGAAGGAAGACATGTAGCTTATTTCAGTGAGAAATTGAATGATGCTAGGAGGAGATATTCAATGTATGATTAGGAGTTTTATGCCATAGTTCAAGCCTTGAAGAAGTGGAGACATTATTTTTTTCCTAAGGAGTTTGTGTTGTATATGGATCATCAAACATTACAATATTTGAACAATAAGGGTAGGTTGAATCAAAGACACATAAGATGGGTGGAATTCTTGTAGGGTTATACTTTTTTTTTGAAGCATAGGAGTGGAAATTCAAATAGAGTTGTTGATGCTTTGAGTAGGAGAAGGAATTTATTTACAGAGATGAAAGTGGAGGCATTAGGCTTTGACGAATTGAACTTGTATGAGGAAAAACTAGATTTTGCAGAACCTTGGAGAGTTTGTAAAGAACCAGTTTTGTAGGATAGGAGTCAGTTGTTGGATTATTTCATTTAGGAGGATATGTGGTTTAGAGGAAATCAGTTGTGCATACCCCATAGTTCAATGAGGGATAACTTGGTGAAAGAAAATCATAGTGGAGGATTGTCAGGAAACTTTGGAGTTGATAAGATAGTAGCATTGGTAAGTGAGAATTACTTTTGGCCACAAATTCATAAGGATGTCAGGAAATTTTTGCAGAGTTGCAGAGTTTTTGAAGTTGCAAAAGGGAGTAGTCAAAATGTGTGATTGTATAATCCTTTGACAGTCCCAGAGAGACCTTGGGAGGATATCAGCATGGATTTCATACTTGGTTTTCCGAAGACACAAAGAGTTAATGATTCTATATTTGTGGTGATAGATAGATTTTCTAAGATGGCACATTTAATACCTTGTAAGAAGAAAACAGATGTAGTACATGTAGCAGACTTGTTTTTCAAGGAAGTAGTTAGATTGCATGGATTACCTAGGAGTATTGTTTTAGACAGAGATGTAAAGTTTGTTGGTTACTTTTGGAGAACACTTTGGAAGAATTTGAAGACAAATCTGAAGTTGAGTTCTACTTTTCACTCACAGACTAATGGATAGATAGAGGTCATAAACAGGAGTTTGCGGAATTCGCATAGATGTTTGGTTGGAGAGAAGACCGGAAGTTGGGATTTAGTCCTTGCACAAGCTAAGTTTTCTTACAATAACTCGGTGAACAAGAGTACCAAAAAGACACCTTTTGAGATTGTTATTGGAATTCATCCTAGAGGTATATTAGAGTTGAGAGACATTAGTATGGAAGATAAAAGGAATGCAGAAGCAGAGGAATTTTTAGAACATATGAAGAAAGTGCATACTCAAGTGAAGGAGCAATTGGAAGACATGAACCGGAAGTATAAGGAGAAAGCAGATGAAAAGAGGATACATAAGGAGTTTGAAGTTGGATATGAGGTGATGGTATATTTAAGGAAGGAAATATTTCTAGTTGGCACATATAATAAGCTGATGATGGGGAATTTTGGACCCTGTAATAATTTGAAGAAGTTTGATTCAAGAAATGCATATGAAGTGGAGTTACTGAATGACATGGGTATATCACCTATATTTAACATTGCAAATTTGCATCAATACCATGAAGTAGAATTCAGTGAAGACCATAAATCAAGATTGGGGAAACACTTTCCTAAACAGTAGTCAGATGAGATTGAAGAGATTTTGGATGTCAAAGATGGAAGGAAAACTTGTGGAAGACAGTACAAAGAATATCTTGTGAAATGGAAAGGTAGACCAGTGGAAGATTCTTCTTGGATTTTATAGGCTGAGGTAGACCATCTTGGTTTTCCTTTAGCCCCAACAAATTGAGGGACTCACTTTGCAATAACCCCAGATGTCTGATGCAAGAGCATCCTTGGTTCTTGACAATCTTGCATCAACCAAAAATATTTTATTTTAGTTTTTTGTTCTTGTTAAATGTTCTTGCTCTATTCATGTTGGTGGATTCATCATATTTTCTCACCAAACCTTGTGGATCTATGTGTACATCATGGACATGTTCATTTTCCTTATTCCAATATTTGGGCATGATTGGATCTTTTTTCTGGAAAGTTATTGCATTTGGATTTAGTGGCAGTTTCTTGAACTGGCACCAAAATAATTTTCAAACCTAATGGCTAATTTGATCGCTCGTGGATCTTTTTTGTGACTTGTGGATCTTGACGGTGTGATTCAAATTGTTCCATGGAGTGTCCCCAACCTTAATTATAGGTCCACACTTCATCCTATGCATTCACCAAGGAGTAATTCAAATTTGAGGCCGACCTATTCATGTGCACGTTACATTTTCTTTCAGTAGAGATTGTAATAATCTTTGGCTGATGCAGAAGATTATAGACTCACAAATATGATATAAATCTTGTACTAGATCATTAGGAAGGCAATGAATAATAGTCAGATGAACATTAGACTTGAAGTGTTAGATTTTAGCTCGCATTGAGGAGCATATAGGGTAGGATATTTTGAGCATGTTGTATTAGGCCTGTGAGCTAAATCTGTAAGCCCAGATGTTTCTGTCCTATTGTAACTAAGATTTATGTTAATGAGAATGTTATAATCTACATTTGCCTCTAATTTTTGTGTTGCTTCTATTGTGTAAGTCTTGTTGCACAATCTTGATTGTTCTCTTTGAGGACCCTCCTACCGTGGTTGCGCCAATCTTCATGGTTGTTTTCTTAGCTAAAAAGTGTCCCCCATAGGGTTCATTATGGCATACATGTAGTATATCATAAGTTTCATCCTCTCTTATACACCTTATCATCACATGATCCGGTCCAGTATAGAATAAGAAACTTCCTATCCATGAGAATGGAAAAGAGATTCAATAAGAACCCTTCACTCTTTTGGAGAGAAATGAGAGGGAACTCTTCCTGTGACCAAATAATTGGCTATATCTGCATACCAAGATGTGTGCACATTGATGGAGAAAAAACGTTCATCAGTAAAGGAGTCATCAATGACTTGAGTGTCCTCTAATGTAGTCAATCTGGAGAAAAAATCTGCCACAACATTTTCCTTTCCTAGCCTTTCTATAATGGTGATATCAAATTATTGCATTAACAACAACCACCTTGCTAACCTTCCTATGATCAATGGCTTGTTCATAAGGTATTTTATGGCTACATGGTTTGTATGGACAAAGATCTAGTATCCTGTGATATAATTCCTGAACTTGTTGAGAGCACAAGTGACTGCCAACATCTCCTTCTCTGTCACTATGTATTTAAACTTATCCCCTTGTAGGTTCTTGATGAAAAAATAGATTACATTCTCTATTGCTCCTTTTTTTCTTAAGACAGTCCCTATAGGATAATCGGATGCATCTATGTGAATATGGAAAGGGAGTCCCCAATTAGGGCCTTTGAGCACAGAAGCATGGGTTAATGTTGTTTTTAAATCAGAGAATGCTTTATCACAATCCTCTGTCCACTAGAACTCAGCATCTTTAGTTAAAAGATTATAAAGTGGTGCTGCCATCTTACTGAAATCTTTTATGAAGCGCCTATAGTATCCTACATGTCCCAAGAAACTTCTAACATCTTTTTTCTTGACAGGAATAGAAATTGTAACTAAGGGTTTAATTTAGGTTAGATTAGAGGTTAGCAAATCAACAAAGATTAATAAACCCAAAGAACTATTGAGTACAAAGGAGATTACAAGCAAGAACGATTATACCTGTTCTTCAAATCTTCCATGATTACCTTTATAGCACTCCCTAGCTTGCAGCATATGATTGATGCCCTCAGATTGAGTGTGTGAGCATTTCAACTATGACATTGTCCTATGCAAGTTTTGAAGGATTTAAAATAAATGCTTGTCCCTATGCCTATGACGAAATGATTCTCAAATACTAAATAACTCTAATATTAATGCGTTAGAATAATAAAATCTAAGTGTGTAATCCAAAAATGTGAGCAAAATAGAATTTTATAGAAAATGCAATTTTGATTGGACGGATGAGATGGACTTTTAACAAAGACCTAAAATCAAAGGACAAGATTAAATCTAATAATCCCTAATCAGGGTTAAGGAAAAATCATTAAGTGAGTGGTTGAGATGTCATCTAAGAAGATCAAATCGGCGATGGAGAATAAATGAGATAATTAATTAGAAAAATAAATATTTTCAAAAATCAAGAAGATAAAGACTGCCTGATTTGAGATTCAAAAAATCAAGAAGATAAGAGTTGAACTGAAGATCAGATTTGAAAAAATCAAGAATCTGCCCGATTACTTGATTTTTGGAGGAATATTAACATTTTTAATTTAATTAATTCAAAATATGGATTTTGTGAAATAAAAAATAATCGATTTTCAGATTATTTACTAAAATGAACTATCAATTAAGAATGTGAAATCATTTTAAATAATTAACTTATTTAAAATGAGAGAAATGTTAATTTCGACAATTAAATAATTAAAGATAATTATTTAATTTAGCAGATATGATTAATAATTAAATAAATTAATCAATTCATTTAATTATGACAATTAGTGACATATTAAATAAATAAATAAAATTTATTTATTTAATAATCAGGAAGAAATGAATAAAGAAAGGAAATTAAATAAATTAAGAAATTTATTTAATTAGGGGAAGACTTAGACAATTAATGATGTATTTAATAAATAAATAAAATTTATTTATTTAATAATCAAGAAGAATAAAAGGACATGAATTAATTAAATAATTATGAATTATTTAATCAATAGTCGAATGTGGACCAAAAACATAATTAAATGTCATAATTATGCTAGGACGAAAGTGGTAAAAACGGAGCTTGCAGGCCTAGGTCATTTTTAAGTGTCTACATTTTTCCCCTCTTTGTCATAATGTAACGTGTCACATTGTGACAAATAAAATAAGTCAAAGTCATGCCCCAGTGAGAGTATAGAGTATCAATGCCCCCTCGAAAAAAAATTTCAAATTTTGGGTCGGCAGCAAAAAAAATTGGAAAGGGTCCCGATAGAAAAATGAGGGCGCAGACAGATTCAGATTTTGACATGTTTAAGACAACCAACGGGGTGGTCAAAGTTGGTCAAATGAGCCTCCAGTAATAACCTAGTTGAAAAATACCATTTTGACTTTATAAATAGGTTGACAAAGGGGTAAAATTTAATTCATTTCCACTATTCACTTTATAAATTTTGAGAGCTCAAAGCAAAAAGGACTGCGACGAGGATGGTGATTCTAGTGACAGAGCACCGCGGCGAGATCATGCGGACCTACAGGCGGCGAGAGGGTTCAGAGCCAGCGATATGTACCCCTAACCCCCTTTTTAATTTTCTCATTTTGTGTGTCAAAAGTAGGGTTTTAGGGCAAACAACAAATGCGCTGCGATGCATATGCGTGAGCGTAAGCCGCATTTGACTTTGCATTCGACACATTTGACATGTCGTGATGCAAGTGAAAGGAAATTAGGGTAGGCTGAGGGTTTGCGACACATTTTCAAAAAACTACGACGCATTCACCTTTTTGAGCCACATTCGAAAGTTAGAATGCCGCAATCGTCATTTTGCGACACAATTAGCTATTTAAGCGACACATTTGAATGAAATAATGCAAGTGCCATATATCATGATGCAAGTGATCTGATGCGACGTATTTGAGCAACCAAACAATGCAATTGACATGTCGCGACGCATTTGAAGTACAAAATGACACATCTGTTGTTTTGCGACGCAATTGTAGTCAACATGACGCATTTGATGTTGGCTTTGACTAGAGTTGATTTTGATGCTTTTCAAATTTAAAATGCTTTTTGATGATACAAAAAAATTTCTACACGATACTAACGCATTGTTTGTCTTTGTGCAGAGACAGCTTGCGCCGATATACATGCAAAAGAGTAGACCGACAACCTTCCGATTTGCTGATCAGCTAACCCCATGGGAGCGACGATGATTGATGTGGCTAGGTCTATTTTATGTCACCTATATGCCTACTATTCGAGAAAATAGGGGACTATTGACTGTGCTATGCGAGCAGTGGCATTCAAAGACATGCTCCTTCCACCTGTCGATGGGAGAGGTGACCATTACACTAGAGGATGTGTATCGCATTCTACGCGTGCTGATCCGAGGAGAGCGGATCATCTATGACCCTCACCATTGCCATCAAACCTTTATGCCGTACTATTGGGATGAGGGCATAGGACTTGGCATCTAGGGATACGAGATCCACTAGGAGTTTATGGTAGAGCATTATGGTCATTTGATGCATTCCTGGTGACACTGATTGGCAAGATATTGATTCCTGACCATTGCGGACATGGGTTCCCTATTGGCTGGGGAGACGTCTTAGTTGGGATGAAATGAGATAGGATAGTTTATGCCTGGGGCCCTTGTTTATTGGGCACACTCTACCACCAGTTGCACGAGGTTGTCTATAGGATGGTAGAGAGTATATCATGTGGCACCACTCTGATGATGATTTGGGTCTAGGAGCACATAGCGATATTTCATTCACTGATTCAGAGACTACAGTTGGCTGAGGGGATGCCCTATGTGTACTACTATGCTGGTGTGCTACAACAGACATAGATGGGTGAGACAGGTTGGTGGCGGCATTAGATTGATACAATGGTGTCATTTATTTGGAGATCATATAGAGACTACCATCAATGGGATGATGAGGTGGACCATCTTAGCCTATGCAAACAGTATTGTTACCTAGTTGGCAGGACAATACAGAGCCAGCTGATCATAGAGATGTACCTTCCATAGCATGTCCTGCGACAGTTCAGAGAGCAGCAGGGTGTACCTGCAAGGACAGCTGAGTATGCTCGGTCCTCCAAAGAGGCGGCTTAGGGGCCAACGATTCTAGTAGCATTCGTCGAGTAGCAAATCGATGGGCTAGGAGCCCAGTCATGGGGATGGATAGGTGGGATTGTAGATCCTGGGACCACAACAGATTATGACCTATGGTGGTAGGCACATAGACCAGTGTTGCTGACAAATCTAGATGGGCCAACACCTATGGATAGGATGCAAGTCATACCATGTGTGCTAAGGGCCAGGCGAGGAGGCAGAGACGGTGATAGGGGCAGAGGCCGAGGGAGGGATGGATAATGAGGGTGGAGGATGGAGGCAAGGGACGCAGGGGTTTGGGATGGAAGGGACAGGGGGGGATGGATGGGGGGAGGAGGAAATGGAGACGAGGATGGAATGGAGATAGGGGAAACATGGATATCCTAGGAGGGAGGAATGAGGGGGAGGAGGAAGAGGAGGGATGGTGGAGGAAGGATAGATGGATGTACCTTTGGATGAGGGAGTCAGTGGAGAGGATGCTACAGAGGATGATGATGATGATGACACCATGGATGAGGCTAAGAGACTTCTCAGATGGAGAATGGTGAAGGGAGAGGAGGGGATACTGTCTTCGTCGACATTACCCCAAAATGCCACAATAGACTAGAGGGTGGCGGATCTTCAGAGGAGGTTGGATGAGATTGTGGGAGAGGTCAGGGCACTACGGGTAGAGCTAGAGGTGGCTCGGGTAGAGCGGCATCAAGTAGTGATCCGTTAGCAGGACTCAGCTCAGTGGTGTGTAGAGTTTGCAGCATTATGTATGGGGCCTTTTGTGGATATTGCTCATGAGCTTTCCAGGGTGAGCATGAGGAATGGGTAGTACATGATTCTATATGAGCAGGCAGTTCCTCCTGAGTGATAAGATCCTACACTGTCACGCTCACAGATGAGGACAGGCAGTGGTTACAGATCAGGGAGTGCTAGTGGCAGCAGGAGTCACACCAGTCTAGGAGGATCCACCTCCTCAGGGCACACATCAGGGTACAAGTCCCACCACTCACACAGGCATGCCTCGTTTCATCATTCGAGCCATAGTCATGGGTCCACCAGTTCAGGGCAGAGATCAGTACAGAGGCAGCCACCAATGGAAAATCTATTAGCATCACAGAGTTAGGCTACAGTGATGTCACAAGTGTCTATTACTGTGGAGATGATGTCATCAGTGTCAGTTCCATTGGTTGCATAGACAAAGGCAGCTACCAGTCCACCCATTATCTCAGCGCCAGTCACAGATCCTCAACTACCACACTCTTCACCACGAGGGGATGATGAGAGCCTCCCCTAGGGGCATTTTTGCTATACTTTTTTTATGTTATGACACATTATGTATAGATCGTTGAGCCTGCGAGCTCCATTTTTGGGACATCTATTGACTCTATCCTATGACATTGTATATTTCTAAGATGATTTTATATGATGATGTAGTTTTGATGCGGCTTACATGTGTGTTATTTGATGTTCTTTGATTTATGTGATGCTTTATGTATGTTGTTGATTTATGATGTATGATGGTACCCATTTGTATTTCTTGTCATGTATGTCAGATGATACTTACTTATGAGATGATGCCACGATGATGCAATGCTTATTTATATGTTATGTTGATTTTGTGATGATGGCCATAATGATATGTATAACGTATTTATTTTGAATGGATGTCATGTGAATGCAATATGCAATGAAATGTATATGATTTAATGCTATGGATGATGTATGTATGGACCTAATGCAATGTTTATATGATCATGTATGTACTTATGTTTTTGTATGTCAAAGTATATCATCGTGAAATGGACAAGAGAAGATGACCAGACTAATGAGAGAAGATTCATGTTAGTTCCTAGACCAAATCCTTCAAAACTTTACCATAAGACTTTCATATTTATTGCTCTTAATCATCATTGAGTAGATTGTTGTAATGGCCAACAAACACCATGATATGGCATAGATCAAGGTGTGCAATGTCGTACCATCACATAAGACAAGCAGTCATAGACAAGGATGATTATGACTCAAACGAAGAGCGTGATTGCCCTAGTCTTTTTGTCATAACCAACCACAAGCAGAAAAAGACAAGAATGACAATTCATGAAATGTTGTTACTTCTCTAAATCTTGTTTCTAGGACATCCTTGAGAAACTAGCGGCATGAATTCCAAAATACAAAAATAGAGCCCTTATCATGATACATCATTGTTTTTCTAAATACTAGAATCAAAACCTCGCTGAGAAACTAGTAATCATGCATGTCAATCATCATGATACGCCGTTGCTTCTCTAAATCCTGTTATCGGGATCTTGCTAAAAAATTAATAACATGATAAAAAGCCAAAGACAAGTGCCAAGTGTTTTCCAAGTGCGTCTGGATGCCCATTGTTTTAATTTCAAGTTTGATGATGTTGAGATGCCAGGGTGTCAAGGTTTTGATGATATCAAGATGACGAATGTCGAAGATTGCCAAATTCGGGAAGGACATATCCTGAATAATGTCGATGTTGAGAGGATTGATCCCTAAAGAAGGATCCCTTGAAATGATGATGATACCTAGGAAGGACACATCCTAAGGCATAAATGACAACATTTGTTCTTCAGAAGGGCACATCTAAAGAATATTGATGTCAGGAGGAGTGATCTTTAGATGTCAAGAGGATCCCTCAAAATGTCAAATGATAGTGACTATGACGATGCCTAGGAAGGACCCATCCTAAGGCATGAATGACAGAGGTTATCTTTTAGAAGGACACATTTTGAAAGCGAACCAAGAGTTGACAATGGTGATGCGTCACGATGAAAGACATTTTGTGATGTTTTTGTCTTTTTTCAGGACTTTTTGTGATGTTTGTCTTTTTTAGGACTTTTTGTGATGTTGTCTTTTTTAGGAATTTTTGTGATGTTTTTGTCTTTTTTGAGGACATTTTGTGATGTTTTTATCTTTTTTCAGGACTTTTTCTGATGTTTTTGTCTTTTTTCAGGACTTTTTGCAATGTTTTTGTCTTTTTTGAGGACTTTTTGTTTTTGTCTTTTTTCAGGACTTTTTCTAATGTTTTTGTCTTTTTTCAGGACTTTTTATGTTTTTTGTCTGGGACTGTTTTTGGGGACTTTTTCTGATGTTTTTGTCTTTTTTCAGGACTTTTTGTGATGTTTTTGGTCTTTTTCCAAGACTTTTTAGCAATTTCCAAAACCATGCATGACATCCACTGTAGTTACATGATAGAAAAATTTCCCCCAGTCAGGTCCAAGACTTAGCCAATTTTAAAGGACATGAAAGGGATGTGTTTGCGGTGCCAGATGGACAGGATAGAGGACTTGGCGTCAACCTATTATCAACCATGAAAGGAAGGGTATGATGTGGTGGTGACAGAAAATGTATTTCATCCTAGGCCAAGATAGATAAAGTAACAGTAGATGGCAGAGCGATGATGGATTACGCATGGTGCCTATTTGCTAGGTTTTCACCATGGTACTTATCCAAAGTGCCTGTTTGCCAGGTTTTCACTATTGGATGAATCATTTTTCTTTATTATTTTTATCAATTTTCTTATTTTTTGGTGCTGCCAAGATGCCTATTTTCTAGGTTTTCATCAAAGCAACAATTTTTCACCATTTTTCATTTTTTTTGTATTTTACAATTTTCAGCTTGATCTCCTGATGCTATGCATAGAACTTTCGGAGATGTAAACTATTGATAGGCTCTGTCTGTTGTTCTCCATCTGGAGTTGCCAGTTGATAAGCTTCAGAGCCAAAAGAAGATACAATGACGTAAGGACCCAACCAGTTTGGTTCAAACTTGCCTAGCTTTTCTCTGTCAACCTGGTTCTTAGGGTTCTACATGACGACTAAGTTGCTAATGTCAAACTTCCTGACCACAATCTTCTTATTGTAACTGTAACAAAGATGGTTCTGATACGCTTGTAGATGGTTCAAAGAATTTTGTCTTCTTTCCTCTAACATCTCTAGCTTGTGTAGGCGCGACTGTCTATACTCCTCATCATCAGTTAAACCCTTCAGAGATACTCATAAAGAAGGAATTTAAACCTCAATGGGAAAGATGGCCTCAGCTCCAAAGACTAGGGAGAAAGGAGTAGCTCCTGTAGGCATACGAATGCTAGTGCGGTAATCCCATAGAGAAGAGTTGAGTTGTATATGCTAGTCACGGCCAACGTCATTGATAGTCTTTTTGAGGATTTTAACAATGGTTTTATTTGATGCCTCAGCTTGACCATTTCCTTGCGGGTAATATGGAGATGAAAAATGGTGTTGGATGTGAAATCACTCACATAACTCATGAACGTCTTGGTTTTTAAACAAACACCCATTGTCAGTGATGATGGATTACGGAAGGTCATACTGACAAATGATGTCGTTGAGAATGAATTTGGATATTTTTTTTCTAGTTATGTATGTCAGTGGGATGGCTTCTATCCACTTCGTAAAATACTTAGTGACGATGATGATGAATTTTTGGCCATTGGACGAGGTCGGAAGGATCTTACCCACAAGATCGAGTCCCCATTGAGTGAAGGGCCAAGGAGAGGTGATCAGCCGAAGTTCTTGTGCTAGAGCATGGATCAAGTCACTGTGAATTTGGTATTAGCAACAAGTCCTGACATATTCTATTGCATCCTTTTCAACGGTTGACCAATAGTATCCAAGTCTCATTACTTTCTTGGCCAGAGTAGAACCACTCGAATGAGACCCGCATATACCATCATGTACCTCACGTAAGGTTGTACGTGCTTTGTTGGTGTCAATACATCTAAGGAGGGTGTTGTCAAAGCTACGGTGGGAAAGGGTGTTACTGACGATGGCATATCTTGCATCTTTTCAGATAAAGCACTTCCTCTGGTTATTGGACAGGTTAGGTGGAATGGTTTGATACTTAAGGTAGTCATAAATATCCTGGTACTAGGGAGAGTCAGGACCAACAATTTTTTAGACCATCTCTGACTCTGGAATGTCATAGGCAAGGACCAACAATTGTTCTATTAGGAATTCCAGCTGAGGTAGATTGTTTGGAATGTTTAGGAGAGAGCCTATTGTAGCCATTGCATCTGTTGCTTTGTTCTGTGCTCTCGGAACTTGTTCAAAAGTTACCATATAAAAGTATGTTTGGAAACTATCAACCATCCATTTGTAGGGCATCAACTTCTCATCTTTTGTGTCATAGTCATCATTAACCTAGTTTATGATGAGCTGAGAATCCCCATAGACATGTAGTTCTCTGATTTTCCATTTTATTGTCATTCTAAGTCCTGTAACTAGTGACTCGTATTCTACCACATTGTTTGTGCATGGGAAGGCAATGCGGAAAGACTTGGGAATGGAGTCTCCTTGAGGGGTGATGAACAAGATTCCTACCCTCGAGCCATGATTTGTGTGTGATCTGTCAAAGTATAGCCTCCAGGGAGACTTAGGTGTTGTATGGAATATCAACTCATCTGGAAAATCTGCCACTAAAGGATGATCACTCTATAAAGGTGCATCCACCAGCTTGTCTGCTATGACTTGTCTTTTGATTGCCTTTCTTTCTACATATTGAATGTCATAGTCACTTAGAATCGTGACCCATTTTTCTAGACGTCCTATTAATGCTGTTCGACTTAACAAATATTTGAGGGGGTCAATCTTTGCTACTAGTTGTGTCTGATGGCTTAACATATAATGTCTTAGTTTTTGTGTTGCAAATACCATTGCTAGACAAGCCCATTCAATTTATGTGTAGTTTATTTAACACCCCACCAATGTCTGGCTGATGTAATATACAACTCTTTCTTTTTCCTCTTGGTCATTTTGTGCTAGTAATGCCCCTAGTGCTGAATTAGTTGTCGAGATGTATAGGATCAATGGTTTTCCGTGAATGGGCAGCATGAAGAATGGTGGTGATAGTAGGTAATCTTTTATTTGCTAAAAGGAATCTTGGCATTTATCTATCCACACAAACGGGATACCCTTGCACAACAAATATTGGAATGGCTGACACTTGTCAGCCAATTGTGCTATGAAGCATCGAATAGATTGTACCCTGCCTTGTAGGGTTCTGAGTTCACTGATTCCTTTGGGAAGAGGCATGTCTATGATGGATTTTACTTTTGTTGGATCAACCTCAATGCCTCTTTGAGAGACTATGTATCCCAAGATTTTACCTGATGTGACACCGAAGACACATTTCTTAGGATTTAGCCAGACTTTAAATTCTTCCAGTCTCTTGAAAATTGTGTCTAACACCTTCAGATGATCTTTCCTTGTTACCGATTTAGCCAAAAGTTCATCTACGTAATCTTCCATTATTTTATGCATCATGTCATGAAATATTGTAGTCATAGCCCTCTGATATGTGGCGCCTACATTTTTAAGACCAAATGGCATGGAATTCCAACAGTATGTACCCAAGGGAAAGTGAATGTTGTTTTGTGCTGATCTTTGAGGGCAATACGAATCTGATTATAGCCGGAGAAACCATCCATGAGGGACAGTATCTCATATCCTGCTGTGAGGTCAACTATGATATCAATATTCGGTAAAGGAAAGTCATCTTTAGGGCATACTTTATTTAGGTCTCTAAAATTTGTGCAAACGCGGATCATCCCATTTGGCTTTGTTATTGGCACTAGGTTAGATATCCATTCAACATAATAGATAGACCATATGAACCCAGCATCTAGAAGTTTCTTCAACTCGGCCTTGACCAATAGAGCGACCTGAGGATGCATTTTGCGTAACTTCTTTTTAACTGGTTTGGCATTAGGCAATAGTGGTAGATGGTGCAGAACTAGTTTTGGATCTAATCCTAGCATGTTAGCATAGGACCATGCAAAGTTGACTTTACGTTCTACAAAGAATTTATGAAATTTCAGTCTCTCTTCCTCAGTCAAGGATGCCGCAAAGAGGACCATTTTGGGATCTTCTGCAGTTGTTATGTTGTCTTCTATGGTGTCTTCTATAAGCATAGTTGATTTCTCTTGTTGTACAGGAAGAAAGTCTAGTCCTCCATCTTTGGGTGCCTCAGAGAGTTTTTCACCCGTAGATACATCCTTTGTTTTTACTTTTTTGTCATCAGAAGGTGCCTTTCATTTTTCACCTAAAGACGTTTCATTTTTTAGTTTATTTTTAATTTTAATTTTATGACTAGAGGATGGAGCAGTCTCACCAAAGTAGGCTATACAATCTAAGTCAATGGCGAATCTTGACTTGTGATCACCACTAGGTATGCCCTCACGTAATCCCATAAACTTTGGAATTGCCTCATCATTCTGAAAGGTGTCCAGGACTGGCGGGCTTTGTTGGTCCCAATCGACTAGTTGAGGATAAACTAGGGAAATGCCATCGTCGGTGTTGGTAATTGAGGGGAAGATGCAGAAATCATGTAGACAGATTCAGTGATATGGTATATGAAATTATCAACATCTAATTCCACATTAGACTCTATCCAATATTCCCCTTCACTTGTTTCATATTCATTGTCAAAATAAGGGGTGAAGGACTCAGAGTCGTGATTGTCAGCGTCATTTGGTAACTCAGATGGGTTGGACTAGTGGGATTTAGATGGTGGGTCTTGTATGTCATGGGGAGTGATAATGGGACTTTGACTATTTGGTGCCTGATCAATTTTAAATGTTTTCCAAAATCTTTGTTCAGAGGTCATTTCCCTCATTTCGACAAACAAATCATCGAGGCAACAGTCATTTAAGGATAGTTCTGAACCAAATCCCCACTCTTGGGAGTCAATTCGGTGAGGGTTTCCTTAGCGGTCTCGACACTTTCTGAAGCATGCACTCGCTCACTCAAAATTCCAATGGTATGTCGATCGTCCTTGTCCGGTGATCCAAACCCTAATCCAAGATACTTTGGTATTTTGAAAGGTTCTATGGGATCTCTTCGTCCAATTTTATTTCTGCCTAGGCCACTAGTGCCATCATAGCCCTTAGCCTTCATTATTTCATATCCCTTGCCATATTTCTTAATTGTTAATGGGGGTAGTTCGGTCATATCTTTATAGAGTAGTTCTATAATATCAACAAGGTCTTCGTTACTCATGTCTCCCTATTTGATGAAAACTATTTTTGGTGGAACTTTGAAAATTTCTTTGGGTTCCATTCTAAAACATGGCCGACCATAGACCTTCAGAGACTTGGGTATTGTTGTGATGCTATATGTCATATCAAGTTTGAATTCTCCACAGCCGAGGTCCTGGATCTTGATAGTGGTTTCAGCCATAGGGTTCACAAAAGATGGTGGTGTGGCAGAAGACATGGATAGAGTGGATGTGGAGGATGATGCGAGTGTGGATGGGTCAATGTATTTGGAATATGAGGGGCCAAAAACCTCTCGATTGATAGGCACTCAGTTTTCAAAAATACCCCTTAGGTTGGTACAATATTGAAAAGGGTCAAGGTTATCATATATAGTGATTTATGTGCCATCAAATGGTAATTTTAAGCATTGGTGATATGTGGATGGGACAGCTTTTAATGCATGAATCCATGGGCGACCGAGCAAGATGTTGTAAGGTAATTCTAGATCCAAGACCTAGCAGGTTATATCCACAATGACTGGTCCCACTCTGATAGGAAGAGAAATGATGCCTCGTGAAGAGTGCTCTTTGTCATCATATGCTTTGATCACTATACTCTTCATAGGGTCTACGCATGCATCATAAAATCCTAGAGCCTTAACCAATTTCAAGGAGCATATGTTCAATCCTGCTCCGCCATCTACTAAAACTCTTATGACCTTGTGCTTATGGATGAAAGTTTCAATGTGCAATGCATCGTTATGGTTGATCTTAGGTGATGAGTAGTCTTGATCAGAAAAGGTGACATGGTGAGGCGTAGTGAGGTATCCCACCATGGTCTCAAACTGATTGACATCAATATCCTTGGAACTGACAAATCTTGCAGGGTTTTATCTAGTATAGCCTTATGCATGGGAGAGATGCGAAGCAGCTCAAGTATAGGAATTTTCATAGGAGTTTTACCAAGCTGGTTGATAAGGTTGAACTGACTCTTTGGTTGCCACTTTTTTGTGGTTGAGACAAGTTTTGACTAATTAGGAGATGGGCTAGGTATGGTGATTTTGGGTTGCCTAGCAGGAGGCGGACCAACTATGGTGACCTTGCCACTTCGAGTAGTAGCATTGCACTAGGGTTCTCTCTTAACCGTGATGGTGTTGATATATTCATCATCAGTTCAGACATTGTGTATAGTGGTTTCGCCCGAATAGTCATACTTGGCTCAGGCAAAATCGGCTTGATTATTGTTTATTTGTGGACCTAACGTGGAAGCATTATTAGAACCATGGTCCTGCAGTGGGTTCTTATTAATAGTATGATCTAAATTGGAGGAAAATTTTGATCCACCTACCTTAATGATACAACTCTCGATAAGATCTTGTACTAGGTTTTTCAGTTGTCGACAGGTAGAAGTTTTATGTCCTTTTTCCTGATGATAATCGCAAAATGCATTATCATCCCAACATGCTGGTTTGAATTGCCCTGGGTCATATGGTTTTGGTTCTTGAAGTGTGATCACACCATTCTTGAGGCATTTCTTGAGGACTTCTTCAATGGGCTTGCCCAAGGGAGTGTATGTGCGACCCCTGGGGAATTGTCTCATCTGACAATATTGTCCTTGATTGTTTTGGCCAATTTGGTTGTTTGAAGGGACATTGGTGGGGGGTGTTGATATCATTGTTGATTTTTTTTGTGGTTGAACCCCCTTTAGGGCCAGTACAGGACCCATAGTGTTGGCAACCTTGGCGTTAACAACACCGTCATTTGTAACATGTTTATTTTTGACCCAATATTTATTTTTGTCGGTGGGAGGATTGGCATTTATGTTTTTAGGACCGTATCTTAGTTCTCCCTTTGCGATAAGGGCTTTCTCAATCTAGACACCTTTTTTGACTAGGTTCGTGAAGGTTGTACAACAATGCACTTGCAATGCATATTTTAGGGGGCCCAAAAGTGTTTGAATGAGCATGTCCACCTTTTCCTTTTCGGATATGTCGATGTGACACTGACTAGCTAGACTTCTCCATTTTTGAAAAAATGGGATGAATGTCTCACTGGCATCCTCTTGCATGAGATTGCACAAGCCAGTAATAGAGGTGTCCATGTCAATGTTGTACGTGTAATTTTTTATGAATTTTTGTTTAAGCTCATCCCATGTTTGGATATCCTTTTGGGTGGAAAACCATTCAAGGGAAGGACCTGCAAGACTTTTAGAAAAAGTCTCATCAAGTACATTTGTTCATAAGTGACATCCATACAATTGGTTGCAAATTTGTGGACATGTTCGATGGGGTTTGTCTTTTCTCTGTACTTGGTAAAATTAGGTGACACATATCCCAGAGGAAATGGTGGCATGTATAAGTTCATATCAAAGGGATATACATTTTGGTCATATGACACTTCTTATTTTTTTCCAGATATTTGTATGTTTTCTGTGGTCTTCTCTAGACCCATTAGTTTTGCTTGTAAGGAATCAATTATAGGGTCATTTTTGGTCCCATGCATAGGATTGATTGGTATGCCATAGGTCCCCATTTGTTGTGTGTGGATATTGGTGTATTGTGGAGGTATGGATTGTTGTGACATGTATGATGTGTTTGAATTGGCGTGTTGTTGGTATTGAAAGTTTGGATTGGGGGTATGTTGGTGAGTATGAATGTGGGATGAGTAGGTTGGGACGTGTCCCCCAGCCATTTGTGTCAATATTTGGGGAATATGGTGACCATGAACATCATGATGTGCTAATGATGCCATAGGTTGTGTGTTTTGACTACCTTGTCCAAATTGTTGGGTTTGGACAAGGGGAATGGTCATATTTTGTCCTTGGGATTTGATGGTATTGGACAGTGTTGATGTGTTAACATTTTGTTGTTTTCCTTGAATAAATATACGTAGTTTACCCCCACCCAAAGGATTTTGTGAGATACCAATGAGAGGGTATGTCGAAGGTGTAGTCATGGTACTAGACATAGTTTTCAATGGAGGATTTGTGTGACTTGATGATGCCCCCATGGCATTTATGGTATTGGTAAAGAGAGGTTTGGAATAAGTTTCCCACATTTCCGAGGATCCAAAGGTGGTTCCAGCCAATTGTGACAGTGTTGTGGATATTGTGGGCACTGTGACAGATTTTGATCCTCCAATGGATGTAGTGTTTATTGAGTTGGAGGTGTTTGGAAAGTTGGAGGTAGCATGCACGGTCGTTGTAGTGTCAAAGAAAGTATTGCTCATAGTGTTTGGAGGTTGACCACTATTTGACATGTTATGTGCGTTGTTGACATTAGGGTCAAGAGATTTTGATCTCAACGTGTTAATGTTGAATTCTTGAGGTAATTTGGCTCCTTGACTTAAGAGTATGGCCAAATATCTGTCTCTGTCATACAGGACCATTTGTTCCACAAATTGAGAGGCCTCTGGGTCTTGTGATGCTACCTATAGGTTTTCCTCAAGTATTTTTCTGTATACATCCTTACATAAGAATGGTTCAAAGGGACTGTTTGATGAGTATGGTATTGTCGTGAGAGGTTGATTGTTTGTATTGCCAAATGGATCGTCAAAAGTCCAATTTGGGTCATATGTGTGATTGTTGACATTGGAAGTGGAGTCTTGTCCAAAGTTTTCCATTTTTCATTTCTATTTTTGGAGTCTAGTTTCCACCATAAAATGAGATTGCTCAAATGAAGATGACAACTAAATGCAAGGATGGCACTATGCAAGGTCTAGGTTCAAAATGACGACTAGGATGAATAATATTTTTGGATTTTTGGGAATAAAATATGCAATGTCTAAACTTTGAATGCAATTTGAGAAAAGGATACCTAAGCACTTCTAAGCTCAATCTTTGTTTTTGATCTTGGTTACTAAAGGACTTGTTGAAAATGACAAGATGACAAGGTCAAAATGACTAGTGAGTTTTCCTAACTAGACTTTTGAGTTGGAAACTCTCACAAAAGAGACAATGACTGAAAAAGGGAATGATGATTAATTCCAAGATAACCTAGTTTCAGAAGAAATGATGTTGCAAATTGTGTTGATATTTTCCTAATCCAAAGTATGCAAGTATTAAAACCTAGGGATTGCAAGTATTAAAACCTAGGGACAAGCTAATGCCTAATGTATGCAACTAAAAAATAAAATGAAGGATGAAACCTATGGTCAAGAATGCAAACTAATGGTCGAAAGTTTTGAGAAATTTCAAAGTTGGTTTCTGATAGAATTCCTTTGGAAATAGTGTTTGATAAAAGATTGACAAAGTTTAGCTTTAGGTTTGACTTTGTATTAGCATTTTACTTGTGATAGGAAAATGTGTAGTTTGAGGCCTCAAATGCATCACAGTGTCTCGAATGCAGTTTGGTTTGAGTGAATGTGGCTCTGGGACTAAGAAATGTGACTTAGTTTTATAGATGTGGCTCTGTGAGGTTTAGATGTGTCGTGACACAAACAGATGTAGTGTTTGAGAGATCAAATGTGGTTTAACAGTGTGATTGCGTCTCAATATTTTCTGATGTGGTTTAACAGATGTGACACAGTTTGTTAAAATTGAGTTTCTTGATGTATTTAGGGAAAATTTGATCTGTCTAATGGTGAATAATGTTTGAGAAATCCAGCAAGAACTTGATAAGCACAATGTTTTGAATGTAAGCAAGTGCACATAAGACAAGTACAATCCTAAAAAGGCCAATAGGCCAAGGGTTTGTATACTTGATATAGCCCACTAATATACCCTGGATTGGTGCTAAAAACCTTTCCTTCTCATGAGCGGATAGTTTAGAATTTTGGTGGCATTGGCTCCCCTCCACAACTCATTAATTTCATTCGAGCACACCAAATTCAAATTCTTGGGTAGTGACTTCCCAAGAACTGCTATCTCTACTCAAGGGGATCAGTAGTGAGTGTCTTCGAGCATGATACTGTACCCTGCACTATATCAAGCAACGGCCAAAAAAGGTTGGACTCTAAAACAAAAGGTATTTAGTATGGGCATTTCGTTCATAGGGCATGATCCATGTGGTGAGAGTCCCCTTTTAGATCCATCTCGTCAGAATCATACGCGTGATTCTTGGGCTTTCCCCAAGAATCCACTTTTATATATTGGTTAGAATTCCCTCGGGTTCAAGTGCTATTGGTCTGAATCATCCTGTGGTGAGTACTTTTTCCCACCAGAACAGGCCCAAGTTCTAGAGTTAGTAACCATTTCTCTTACACCCAGGATCACCCAAAAGCGCAAGGGGAGAGGATACTTCAATTACTAAGTCATGAGGGTAATAACATATAAAAATGAGTCTGGTTTTCTGATCATCGAGTTTTCACAAGGTGAGAGCATACTCACCTACCATTTTGCAAACACAATCATGCAAATTAGAAAACATGTTCTTTTTAATTGCACTAAAAGGAAATGTGTACTAATCTAAGAAAAAGACAGGCACAATGTTTTAGTGTTCAATCTTCGACACTCGAACCTGCAAACCACAAGTTAGGAGTTTCTTATCCACCAGTCTTGGACCCATGAAAAGTAACCGGCACACGCTACAACTTAAAATTAGTACCACAAAAACCTATGCTAGGCAGAATGCAAAAGAAAACCAAAACAAAAAGAACAGAAAAATATCAAAAATCCAAATGCAAAGAAGCAAAAAACATTACCAAGAAATGTGTCACGATAGAGTGAATGCATCGCTCTATGGTGTAAATGTGGCTCGTTAGTTCAGATGCGGCTTTCCAAACTTCAATTGCAGCACAGCAGAACAATCACGGTGTTTGAGCTTGTGAATGCATCACGACGCATCAGATGCGTCACGATGAAAGATGAATGCATCACTCTGTACCTGTAACTGCAAAAATGATAGAGAACAAAAAAACCGTATGGAAATAATAAAAAAATACATAGTCAGGTTCACCAATGTAACTAAGGGTTAAATTTAGGTTAGATTAGAGGTTAGAAAATCAACAAATATTAATAAACTCAAAGAACTATCGAGTACAAAGGAGATTACAAGCAAGAACGATTATACCTATTCTTCGAATCTTCCATGATACTCCATAGCACCTCCTAGCTTGTAGCATATGATTGATGCCCTCAGATTGAGTGTGTGAGCATTTCAACTATGACATTATCCTATGCAAGTTTTGAAGGATTTAAAATAAATGCCTATCCCTATGCCTATGATGAAATGATTCTCAAATACTAAATAACTCTAATATTAATGCGCCAGAATAATAAAATCTAAGTGTGTAATCCAAAAATGTGAGAAAAATAGCATTTTATAGAAAATGAAATTTTGATTGGACAGATGAGATCGACTTTTAACAAAGACCTAAAATCAGAGGACGAGATTAAATCTGATAATCCCTAATCAGGGTTAGGGAAAAATCATTAAGCGATTGGTTGAGATGTCATCTAAGAAGATCGAATCGGCGGTGGAGAATAAATGAGATAATTAATTAGAAAAATAAATATTTTTGAAAATTAAGAAGATAAAGAATGCATGATTTGTGAGATTCAAAAAATCAAGAAGATAAGAGTTGAACTAAAGATCAGATTTGAAAAATCAAGAATCTGCCCAATTACTTGATTTTTGGAGGAATATTACCATTTTGAATTTAATTAATTCAAAATTTGGATTTTGTGAAATAATAAATAATCGATTTTAGATTATTTACTAAAATAAACTATCAATTAAAAATGTGAAATCATTTTAAATAATTACTTATTTAAAATGAGAGAAATATTAATTTAAACAAGTAATAATTAAAGATAATTATTTAATTTAGCAGATATAATTAATAATTAAATAAATTAATCAATTCATTTAATTATGACAATTAGTAACATATTAAATTAAAAAAAAAATTTTATTTAATAATCAGGAAAATGAATGAAGAAGGTAATTAAATAAATTAAGAATTTATTTAATTAGGAAGACTTAGACAATTAATGACATATTTAATAAATAAATAAAATTTATTTATTTCATAATCAGGAAGAATAAAATGACATGAATTAATTAAATAATTATGAATTATTTAATCAATAGTCGAATGTGGACCAAGGACATAATTAAATGTCATAATTATGCTAGGACGAAAGTGGTAAAAACAGAGCTTGCAGGACTAGGTCATTTGTTAAGTGTCTACAGAAATATTGGTAATTACATCAATTTTAGTTGGGTCCACTCGAATTCCTTTCTAAGAGATATAATGGCCAAGGTCCACTCCTTCCTGCATCATCATAAAGCATTTCTCACTGTTCAAGGATAGATTATGGTCCTCACATAACTGCAAAACCTTTCTTAGGTTTTCTAATGCTTCTGCAAAATTAGCACCATAAGTAGTGAAATCATCCATGTAGATCTCCATAAAATCATGTGAAATATCTAAGAATATACTAATAACTTCTCTTTGGAAGGTTTTAGGTGCATTGCATAAACCAAATGGGAGTACAGAATAGGCATAAGTCCCCCAAGGAAAGGTGAAAGTTATATTCTCCTGATCTTCAGGTTCAATCTGTATCTTATTATAACCACTAAATCTATCTAAGAAGGAAAAATACTGCTTACCTGCAAGTGAATCCAATACTTGTTCTATAAAAGGAAGGGAAAAGTGATCATTTTTTTATGCAAAGTTTAGTTCTCTATACTCAACACAAACTCTCCATTTACCTCCCTTTTTAAGCACAATTACCAAGGGGGACACCCATTGGTTGTCTAAGATAGGGTAAATAAATCCTGCATCCAATAACTTGTGTAGTTCTCCTTTCACAATCTCCCTCAATGCAAGGTTCGTTCTCCTTTGTTGTTGTCTTACTAGTGTGTAGTCATCTCTAAT
The DNA here is from genome assembly GCA_007258455.2 of Sequoia sempervirens. NCBI lineage: Eukaryota > Viridiplantae > Streptophyta > Pinopsida > Cupressales > Cupressaceae > Sequoia > Sequoia sempervirens. Next base: position 155,905 of record VDFB02322984.1, read on the forward strand.
GTAGATCCTGTGAGTACAAAGTGTATCTAAGGGCAAATTTTAAGGATTGATTAAATGTTAGCAAATCAATACAAATTAAGAAACCCAAAGAACTAATGAAGTGCAAAGGAACAATAAACAAAAACACATAAAATAGAACAATCTCACCCAATGTTTTCATTCTCCATGGCTGATCTCCATTACACCTTCTAACTTTCTGATTTGTGTTGCCCTCAGATCGAACATGCGAGCAATCCTTGACAAAGTCCTACACAAGCTTTGAAGGATTTTCTTCTAAAATTCTTATGCCTAAATATGCCAAGACTAAGTGGAATAAGATAATAAATGCAGCAATTTCTGTGAAATATCTAAGTATGTCAGTGCATAATCTAAAAATGAGAGGAAAATGCCATTTTATAGAAAATGCCATTTTGAATGGACGGACGAGATTGACCTTCGACAGAGACCTAAAATTAGAGGACGAGATTAAATCTGATAATCCCTAATCAGGGTTAGGGAAAAATCCTTAAATTAGCAGTCGGGATGTCATCTAAGAAAATCAAATTGGTGGTGGAGAATAAATGATATAATTAATTCAAAAATAAATATTTTCGAAAATCAAGAAGATAAGAGTTGAACTGAAGATCAGATTTGAAAAATCAATATCACACTACTAATTTTGGAGAAAGTTACAATTAATTAAATTAATTCAAAATATGGACTGTGAAATAATAAATAATCATTTTTCAGATTATTTACCAAAATGGTATGGAGTTAAGAATGTGATGACATTTTAAATAATTTCATTTATTTAAATGAGATGAATATTAATTTAGACAATTAAATAATAAGATAATTATTTATTTAGCAGAATAAGATTAATTAAATAAATTAATACAATTCATTTAATTATGACAATTAGTGACACTTAAATAAATAAATAACTTATTTATTAATGTAGGAAAAAATAGAGAAGAGGGTAATTAAATAAAATTGAAATTTATTTAATAGGAAGACTTAGACAATTAATGACATATTTAATAAATAAATAAAATTTATTATTTAATAATCATGAAGAATAAGGACATGAATTAATTAAAAAATTATGAATTATTTAATTAATAGTGAATGTGGACCAAGACATAATTAAATGTCATAATTGCTAGGGCGAAAGTGGTAAAATAGGCTTGAAGTGAGTCATTTTAAGTGTCTACAGGTTGGAAATCCTTTCATGTCATGGTAATCCCATGCAAATGCATGTTGATGCAACTTTAACAAGTTTGTCAAGGACAACTACTACTCTTGACTAAGCTTGTTATTAATATTCAAATGTTTCCCCTCTAAAACTTATACTTGTGTGGTCAACTCAATCATAGTTGTTTCACTAATACTTGGCATTTTTAAGTCATGCAGTAACAATGTATGAAGCACATATGTTGCTGCAGAAATTCAAGTGTAGGAGAAGCTAGCAGAAGTATCAACAATGGACATGCAAAACTAGATTCATGAGTGGGTGGTTCTTCATGCACTTCACAATGGTTCTGAATTATATGGGATAATATTTCATCTTCTTCCTGAAGCTGCATAAAAGGACTTCTTCCTATCATCATGAGTTGTGCCACTGCATTGACCTCCTCGGCCTCTTCTCCAACATGTGCCTAGATGGGGTTGTCCATATCATGGGATGGTTGAGCAGGAGGATAAAGGATAAGATTTTTAGTGCTTCTCCCATCACAAATAGTCATGTCCCCTAACCAACATCCAATGTAAGCATCTGTTGTAGCTAACTACGTTTTTCCCAAAATAATTGGACACCCTCCTAATGTAGCTTTAGGGGAAAGGATCATGAAGTCTGTTGGATATTCCCAAGATTCTAGAGTAACAACAAGGTTTTCTACTATACCATCTAGTTTGATAGTGGAATTGTCAACAAGTTTTAGGATAGTAGGAGTAGGTCTCATATTTGTAACATTTAGTTGTTGCAAGATATCTTTATTCATCACATTCATAGTTGCTCCCAAGTCTATTAGAGCATTCTTTACTTGGATTCCATTTATAATGACTCCAACTATAGGACTACCTGAGTCAGTATATTTAAGAACAGTTACTTTCCCCAGCATGATATCTGCCAACTGCCCCACCACATGGACGGTGATGGGGTCCTTTTTCCTCCCTATCTTTTTGAGGCATTCTTCCCTAATTGTCTTATTATATATGGGGAAATATTTTATGGCCTAGAAAAAAGGTATGTTGACACATATGTGTTTCAATTGATCCATAATATCAAAGGTTGTTTCTTCATTTTCTTCCTTTTGTTTAACAACTTCTAACCTTAGAGGAAATGGTGGGTCTTGATCAGACTATCAAACTGGTTCAGGATTCTTGGGAACACTTGACTAAGCAGGGATATCAAATAAATTTGGATGCTCCTCCTCTTCCACAAGAAGATGTGTTATAATATTAGTGGAAGGAGATGACAAAGTGGTTCCTAAACGCAAATGAATATCACTCACACTCATAGCATATGTAGTAAATTGGTTGGGATTTGCAGAGTAAATTGGTTGTTGATGTGGTTTGTTATTTGGGTTAGGTGTGGGTTGAGTTGGTCACTAAGTAGGTCTAGGTGTGCTAGTGTTTGAGTTAGGAGGAGGAGTGGTGTAGGAGCACCTATGAAACACTAGGCATTTAGGAAGTCTAGGATGCAGTTCTTTTGTTTTTGATGTTTTCCATGAAGGTCATGTTGACCATTGAGTAGAGAAGATAGTTTAGGGATGTGTTTTACCCCTAGGATTGAAGTTGTGAAGAATGGATGGGTTTAGAAACTCATCTTGCTTAGGTTGCTAACATTTGAAAAATTTTGAAAAACACAGTGGATTTTGTAACTATGGCCATTAGGTCATGAATATGTCCGACCAAGGAAGATAACTAATTAAGGAACCTTATTTAAGGTGTGCCTTGACCTGAGAGCAGGGTGGGAAGTTTTGGTATTATGGAAACATTTTGTGGATTGAAAGGAAAACAGTGTTTTGTGTGTTATTTCTAATTTTTGTTCCAAAGTAGATCTTAAATGGATTGAATCTGTTACTGTGTTTAATGTAAGATGTAGGGTAGCAATCTCCCAAGCATTGTGTGTCATTTATTTTCTTTCTTTAGTCATTTTTATTCGTTGTTTGTAAATAGTTTGTTTGCACCCTGTTGTTGGTCTAAACCAGACAGGTTGTAAAGAATGGAGTGCTAGACCACTTTCCCACTGTACAAATTGTACGGACCTTTGGGAAAATTGAATATACTCCATGTATGTACATATGGTAGGTCTTAGGTTTTGGAAAAAAATAGGATCTATTGGAAAGATCTTGCCCTAGGCGAGCCAGAATGGTGCCCGGCTAGGAAGGCAAGAAGTGCAAAGCATAGAATTTTGTAGGGGGTCAAGTTCTTTGAAAAATTCCTTTTGGAGGTGGTAGGTAAGTGTCTTACCTATTTGTGGTATGAAGGAGAAGGCTCCATCAGTTTAATTGATGTGAGAACAAGTTGACAGATTGAAAGAAGCTAGACAGTGGCTTAAAAACCCTAGGAAATGCCCATTTTCGGGTTCAAGCATTGTACAGTCAGTTAAGGCTTAAGTCCTCAAAAATCCTTGAGAGGTTTTCATTTGATCCAAGAATCTCAAAGAAAGATTGATTGTCCTTTGGGAAGTTTTTGAGAAAAAACTAGTTTTCTCAGAGATGGAGGCCTAATTGGGGCTCAAGGGCTAGTAGCCTTTTTAAACCTAGTTGAGGGTTTGGTGAAAGCGATGGAAAGGTGGAGTTTTGGTGAACCTTCAAGAACCCTAGGAGGTTGGCTTGAAGCCACGAAAGACATTTCTACACCCCTGCAAGACCAAATTGTGTGTTGAGGATAGGTTAGCCTTTAGGGTAGATTAAGGGCTAAGGAAGTGTTGAAGCATTTCCCCAAGGTTGGCTTGGTTGGAAGGATGTGACTTGATGGTTGGGTTGGAAAGGTGAACCAGGGGAGTCTACACAAGCAGCAGGTCCCATAGGTTAAGGTGGTGGAGTGTGACACCATAGGGTCTTCCTAAACAAGATCTAAAGCATGGAACAGTGAGTGTTTTCATCTAGCCCTCCTTATCAAGGAGGCATTATGGCAAGTTGTTGAGGTTGTGGAGGTGGCTACATGTAACCAATTTCTTGTTTTGGCCATTATTTTCCTTCCCTCCATTGGGATGTTTGTTGCTAGTTTCCTAGAGGTTGCTACCAATTCCCCTAGAATTGCTACCACTGAGGTGGAGAGTTTTGGTGATTGGGCCAATTATTTTGAGAGTTGTTCCAAGGCTAGGGTGGATAGCCTCCAAGTTTTGGTGGGTATGGGGGTTTCCATTGGTTACCAGATGCATAAGAATTCAAATAAGGTCCACTAAAAGATAATGGATCTGGTGGCATACCTTGTCTTCAAGCCCATGGCCTTCTTTGTGCAATGTAGAAAACCTAATCATCATCACCCTAAATTGGCCTGAATTCCAGTGGAATTTTCTTGTTGTCAATATTGGCTACCATTTTACATCTGTAATCCTTCTTCTTTTGCTTGCAATGAGGACAATATTCTTCCAACATTGCCCCTACCTCCTCATGTTTCTTCTTTTCTTGAAGTGTATCTAGCTAAGTGGCCATATTGTTTAAGATACCCTACATGAAATTTGTCAACAAATGAGTGATTTCCATCCTTGAAACTCTATTAGTGGAGGATTTACCCATAGAAGATTGGTAACCTCTTCCTTTCTTTATAGCTGCCCCAGAGTAATTCTAACATATCTTCTTAATATCATCCCAAGGAACTTGGGTGATATCTCCTCCTCCTACCAAAGCATTAGTGCAATTTTCATTTGTCCCTCTAAGGAAGAGCAACATTTAAGACTTTTCATTGAGTGCATGATGTGGGGATTTCTTCAAATAAAACAAGAACCTTGAAATATAGTCCTCCAAAATTTCATCCTCCTTTTGTTGCATCCTAAAGATATCATCTCCTCTCATATCATTGCCTCTACAATACTCTTTATACTTCTCAAGAAAAAAAAATTTCATATCATCCCAAGTCTCTACAGTATTCCTACCTAAACCCATAAACCATATTAATGCAGCTTTCTTCAAGGTAGTAGGAAATAGTTTAAGCCTATGAGCATCAGTAGTGTAATCATAGCTTCTAAAAAGGATATCAAATTCAAAAAAGAAAGTGTCAGGGTCCTCTATTACAAGCCCATAGAATTTAGGAAGAACTGAAGTAGGGATGTTCTTGAGGATATCAACTTCATTCTAGTGAGTGATAGGGAATAGAAAAGATGGCTTGTTAGGTCTATCTTGGTTTTGTCCAGCCATAATTGCTTGATGGATTGTCAAAGAAAATGGATTCTCAATTAGGTCTTGGAAGCTTGCTCTTCAGAGGAAGTTTCAGAATTGGTCAAATTGGGAAATGCATCAGCAAAAGGATTTTCCTCTTCTTCTTCATATCTTGAAAAAATTTGAAACTCAACTAGATAGTTATCAAGATTAGGGTCATTAGAAAGGAACCTCCCTAGAGCATCTCTTCTACTATCTCTATGCATGCAGTATTAACTCAATATTAGCCAACTCACACAAAGAATTGGTAAAAGAATAGCAGATCATTACTTTATTCAAATTAAGGGTATGCTAGTAAAAAACTTCAGAGATACTAAAAACAAGAAAGAAACTAGAAATGACTCCAAAGAACTTCCTAGTTTCACACCATCCCCGACAACGGCGCCAAAAATGTTGGCCTCCTCTAATGTTTCAATAACTAATCCCTTTAAGCTAAAACTAGGAGATCATATATCTGTACCAAGTAGTTATGTTGCTCATCATGAAGGTTCATTTCATTATCAACCCAGGGACGTGAACTTGAAATGGTTCAACACTGTTTGTGCACTAGGACTCAATTGCAGTCATCCTTATCCTATAACTAGAAAGGAAAGAGTATTGAAAGTAAAATGCTTGAAAGGAATTAGCATAAGTAATAAGCATGACTCAACAACTAAACTGAACTAAAATGAATGACAGAAATAGAAATCTCAGTAAACAAATAAGAAGTTACTTTCTCTGCCTTGGCTGCAGGAACAGACACAGAACGAAGTTCCAATGGCTACAAGAATAGACAGTTGCTAAGACTGTAACTAATTACTAAACAAAAAATTAACTACTAAACTGAATGGATGGAATTCTCACCAACTGGGCCCTCTTGAATGAGTCTTCCTTAAACTAACTTAGATGTAGCAAATCAAAGTATCATTTTATTCATTGAAAACATTGTTACATCATAACATGACTATATTCCTTGAAACTAAAAATGAAGGTACAATATCAAAACATCCAACCTCCTGAAGAGGAACATTTGATCATTATTTATAGAAGGAAAACTTCTAACTAACCCTAACTAACTAGCAGTCGACTCCAATAGACTAGGAGGATTCCATTTATTGAAAGCATGAAAAAGAGGAAGGAGGTTATGCATGCGCTAGATTTAGTCAAACTAGTATTTCCTCAATGAGGATCCAACATAGCAACACCTCTTAAATCTACTCAACTAATAGACATGTTCATTTAAAGTTAAGTTATAACTTCCACATGATCTGGAATTTTCCCTCCATTGACCTCTTTAATGTCCATCTTCTTGACTCCTTTAGTAACTGGCCAGCTAGCTTGAACTTCTTCCACCTTGCAAGTTTTATTTATATCTACATCGTAATGTGAACCTACATTATGACATTAGCATGCACAAGAAAATTGTATAATCATAATCACCTTAGAAAAACATTCATTCAACCACATGTAAAATTAATATAGATATATCACATAGCAAGTTAATACCATCAAAAGTTATAGGGATAAGTTCATGCCCAAAGTTCTTAAGTTTAGGGAAATAACATGGAAAGTATTAGTAACCAAGTGCTAAAACCCCATAGTAACAATAACAAACATATGATAAATCCTAACAAAAATAAGTCATTATTTGGACTCATCAGGTGGTTCAATCTCATTTTGATCACTCAATCCAATCCATCCCCATTTTTTTTCTTTATTTCATTTTGGTGAACCTGACTTTGATCATTACATTTTTCTAATTTTGGAGTCTCCTTTCACCCTATATCTAGATCTTTCATTCATTTTAATTGCATTACATAGAATTAAATCTCATTTAGGGTTATTTAGCTTGCATTAGTTTGCATTTCATTTAGGGTTTTAGGATTGCATGTTTGTAATCTCTTGAAATCTAAAAAATATAAAATAATCAATCATTTTGCAAATAATTTACATACCATTGCATCATCATTCATTTTCTTTTTAAAATTGAGCCAAAAATTGCACATAAAATTAGGTCTCCTAGTTTGTCATTTTGTCATAATTTGCATTTGTATTCAGCCTTCATTTCACACAAAATTCAAACTGTAACTCATTGTTTTAAATCAAAATATGGAAACCACTAAAATCAACTCAAAATTTTATAAAAACATTTTTTTTAAATCCTAAACAACGACCCATTCACCCTTGGGTGAATGAGTCCCTAATTAGGGTCATTTCCTATATTTTTGAGCACTAAAACATTTATTTCCATATTCTATTTTCCTATTATCATATTTTTGTTTCAGTTTGCATAATTTTTGTTACTTAAAATTGATCTTATTGAGCTTCATTTTATAAATTTATTGCATTTTGTGAATTCAAAATTGTATTTACAAGACATCATTTTTAGGTTTTTTCATAGCATAATCAAAAAATTATCTTGTTTGAAATCTAAAAATTATATTTATATATTTGCATTGCACTTTACATCCTAGATTCCTTCATTACATTTCACCTTCTTTCCATTTTGGATGTACATTGAGTTTTTGAAAATTGTATGAGCTTCAAAACATGGTATCTTATTAGCAATATTTTTATGAGACATAGTTCGAGACTCATGTCATCCCGTGATACACCATTCGCCATGGATATTGGGTTTTCCAACTCTTTCACTAATAGTTTTGATATTAATCAACCCTATATGGATCCTAGTCTTCATACTTCATTTCCAATTACTTCCCCACCCACAACTAATGTGCATGATTTCTCACAAGAAAACATAAGAAGGATAGATGAAGAAATAGAAAATTTCCAAAACTTTGTGACTTCTGAAAATATTGTCAGTAGTGTTATTCCTGTTTTAGATGATGTGAGGAAAATGTTGTAAATAGGATGCCATTTAATTGCAAATCCCAAACATTAATTATTTCATGTATCTCCTAAGTTCTTGGAATTTGTTCAACAACACTAAGATTAGGATGAGATTAATTATTTGGATGAAATAAATCATGAAATTCACATTTGTAGTTATTCCTAAATAATAGGAGCATGTGGGTGCACACATGGTAAGGTGAAACTCACCTTGAGTTCAGTTAACTATTCAGAGTAAGAGATAACACTTTTGAATGCATGTAAAGATCCTAGGAGTTAGGATTTGATGTTTTCATGTTTGAAGTTAAGTTCAGTTTAGTTCAAATCAGTTTAGTTCAGTTCAGTTTAGTTCAGTTCAGTTCAAAATCAGTTTAGTTCAGTTCAGTTCAGTTTAGTCCAGTTCAGTTCAGTTTAGTCCAGTTCAGTTCAGTTATGGTTCAGTTATCTTCAGTTGCATGCATGTTGGTTATTTTGAGTTAAATGTAGTTAGCTTCAGCTAACTTGGAATGCATGGCTAATAACTTGAGTTGTATGACAGATAATAGGGACTATCTCCAATTAATAGGGGATGACCATTCTTGCATGAATGGTGTTGAGTAAATGTTTCAGTTAACTAGAAATCACTTGGATCCAACTTGGGTTCCCAAGATACTTTCTTGGATTTACCTCTCATGCATGATAAGATATTTCTGAAGGCTTAGTTAAGTAGGATTACTTAAAGGTGACAACTTTGAGGAAGAGCTTTGGATTTATCACCATAGTGAAGGATGAGTTGTAGCTTTAGTTTGGGACCCAAATGGATGAAGCACATGTTTTAACATTGTTTTTCACAAGATAACTCTATTTGCATGAGATATGGCATACCTTTTAGGGATAGGGCTTGTGTATTGTAATTGTAACTCGTTGAGTTTACAAAATTGATTAAAGCCTATATATCTCAAGCAAGTTGAATAGAGTTGTGAGAGTTGTTATTGCAGGTGTGAAGAAGATTGGTAAAGATAGAAGAAGCATTCTCAAGCAAGAAGTGGAGCTATTGTAATTCAGAGATTGAATAATAGAATAATTCTTGGTGGATTTTTTTCCTGAAAGGGTTTCTGCACGGTATATCTTGTGTGATCTTTCTAATATCCTGTCTAGTTCTTCTATCAACTTCTCTCTTCATTCTACAACAATAAAATGAATTAATCAAGATAATCACCCACAAAGAATATATGTAATAAAGAAAATACTTACTTAGATCAGCAATATTAAAGTTTTACAAAGTATTAAGCTAAGAAAACACCTCATTTTTCAATTGAAAATGCTTGAAAATGAACATGGAATAGAGATTGTACGAAGTCTAGCTCATATTGTTGATCAAAACATCACTACCATGATTAGTTGTGCTCAAGATTTGGGGTATACTCAAAGCCAAGGTGGAAATTTAATTCCTCCTTCCACAACCCTTACCTCTACTCCTACATGAACACTAGTACTCATGTTACTACAACCATCCAACCTATTATCAATGTCAACACTTAGGTATTTCCACAAGGAATTCTTCTACCTTTGTGAATTCAAATCTCATATCTCCTCAACCATCCCCCCTCACAAATCTGCAATTCACTTTCCCTCCACATACATACACAACTCCACCTTATTCACCTCCATCTCACAATACCAACAATGATGCATTCCTTAATACACTTTTGCAAAATATTTCATCCCTCCAACAAAAAATCACCACCTTAAACGAAAACAACAATGGCCAACCTTCACAATACATAAAAACCAATTTATTATCCTTGGAGATATTGAGAACAAAAATGACACAAGGTATAGAGGTTCCTAGTTTTGATAAATATGGTGGGAAAGGAGATCCTATTAGCCATGTTTTCACTTACACAACCCTATGTAGTAACTTCGTTTTTGAAGATAAACTCTTGGCTAAGATATTCCCTCGATCCTTGAAAGATGTTTACTTAAAGTGTTTTTTCTCCTTACCGAGTAATTCAGTTATTTCATTCACTGAATTTATTGATACCTCTTACAACCACTTCCAAATTCACATGGGTCCTAAAATGACCTTAGTTGATTTGATGACATGTAAACAAAAGGATGATGAAAAGGTCATTGATTTTATAGTGCAATACAAAATGCTTTATTCACAAATAAATATTAAGATCCCTGATGTTGACCTTCAAAGATGTTTATTTCTAATTTGCAAGATAAAATCCAAACTAAGCTTAATATGTTGATATTTCCTTCCTTCACACAGATCTATACAACCCTTCGCGATGACCAAAATTTGGTTAGTAGTCGTGAAGTGAAAACTCCCTCTAAACATCTTAAAAAATTGAAATCCACACCTCAAACCAAATATCAACCTTTCAAGAAATAAAATAAATTATTTTTATAACTTAATCCCCCTCAATCAAATCAAAATGTTGACACCCAAGTGGTTGTTATAAAGATGACAAAACCATATGCCTTTGTGGATAGAAATAGACAATATACACCTCTACCTAATACCCTTCATAATATCAAGTTGCAGCTCTTAGAAAATAATTTTATTTCCTTACCTCCTATTAGAGCTCTTGATCCTACTAAGCCTTTACCTTCAAACTATAGACCAAATGCTTATTGTCATTTTCATCTACAGAATAGACATGATACAAAACATTGTAAGCATCTCAAACATTTTGTGCAAAACATAATTTATTCTAATCATATCATAATTGGAGGTGTTAATGATCAAGGTAATAAATTTATAGCTCCCCCTAATCAAAATTTGCAAACCTTTACCAATCCTATCCCTAATCATAATATCTCATTTGTCAAAGCTAGTGAAATAAAGAATGATGTGATGAATGTTGACACAGATGATGAAAACATGAAAGACAATAAGAACATACTTATGGATGATGTGATTGCATTTATCGATGCTAAATCTCATAAGGACCTAACTAAGATGTCATTTGACATTGCTTTCTCACAACAATACATACTTAAACATGCACTCAATGGTCCTCTCTAGATAGTTGGAAGAATCAATGACAACCTACTAATGGGATATTAATCGATCTTGTCTATGTAGAGAATGTGATCACTGAAGAATTCCTATTTTTGCATGATCTTTATCAAGATACATATGAAAAATTGAAAACATGGATCAAAACGCATAATGGTTTTTCTTTAACTATGATTGGTTCAATAAATCTCCCTCTAAAGGTTGGACCGAAAGAATTAAATTTCTAATTCATCATCATCCCATCGTTGAACCAATTTTGTGTGAAGTTAGGTTATCCATGGCTTCACTCCATGAGTTTCATCCCTTCGTTTGTGCATAAATGTTTAAAGTTTTTGTTTGGAAATGAGATCTTTATAGTGCATCATATTGGCTTTAATCTTGTGTCTTCCCATGGGAACTTTTCATTGGGCTTCTTTTGTCCTTAGCCTATTGAACCTATTAGACCCTGTGAGGACTTCTTTTTCAAATCCTATCAAAATTTTAAGGAAAATCATGTTGGAAATATGAACAAAACCCACTTGAAGTTGTGCAAACTTCAAGGATCAATCATGAAGAATACCATCCACATGAGTAAGAAAGTGTTTCAGCATGAGCAAGAAGAGAACTTGATCAAATGATGATCTATGATGAATTGAGATAGAACTCATGAGATGATTTACAAATGTACAAGATCCTTGCTTATATAGGCAAGGAGAGAGGTAGTTTGATAACCACCTTAGTTGCAATCATTAAATTCCTAATGTATAGTTATAAATGCATGAGAGAAATATTAAATTCCTAGATAACTACATGCCTATTAATGAGATATGGTCCCATTAAATACTAGTTTCTATAATGCCACATAGGAAATTAACTCCTAAGTAAACATATAAATTATGTGAATAGGTCCTCACTAATGTCTAGTTAGGAAGTAACCCCATTCACACTAACACCCCCCCATAAGTGCAACTTGGGAGTGTAGTTATGATGCAAATGATGCAATATGATGCAACATGATGGGTCCTGGATACTAGGCCATGTTAGGTACCCATGTACAAATGAAAATGCAATCTCTTAAAAACAAAGAAAATTAGAAAACCTCATGGGACAAAACTCCTCCCCAAAAAAGAGATATAATGCAAAATCTATGGTAATCATGTACAAGTATTGGAAGTGATGCATGGAGATCTCAACATCAATACCCCCAAGAGCTACATCCATCACAAGAGTACTATAATCAATATCCCCCCCATAAGAGGGAAATAGAGAGACTAAATAGCCCCCCCACAATATGTAATCACCTAAAAGAATGGTAAGTTCTTGAAGACAAAACATGATCCAATGTCAACAAACAACTTTCCTCCCTTTCGAAAGAAACAAAACCAAGTATAAATGCAAGGATGCTTCCCATTTCAAATAGGAATTTAAGGAAGGAAGGATGAATGTGTATGATTATGATGTCTCTGAAAACTACTCATGTGTCTCCTTTCCCAAGGAACATGAAGATGCCACAATCAAATTAGGTGCATGCCCAATCAAAGAGGGAGGTAACAAACCAGGACTATGCAGAAACTAATGTCGAACAAGATCCAAGGAAAATACAATAATCCCTTCATTGAAGGAATATATGGAGACTAGATTTCCCCCCCAAAATGAAGTGTCCTCAAAACCACTAAAATAAGTATGAAGCCAAAAGAGTGTCCATTGACAACAAACCACATGTCTCCTACTAGGAGGAAGAAAATCTAGTGGTCGATGTTTAAGAAACTCTAACTCCATAGTGAAATGGGAGGGAAGAAGCCTCATATATGAAATATCTAAAGAGGAATAAAGTGCCTCCAAGGTGGTCTCACCAAGATCAAGATCCTCAATCAAGGTTGAAACAATGGAATGTGGAGAATCGAGAATACCCTCCAAAGTAGAATTTGCATAGAGGAGAGATATCCCCTCAAGAATTTCCTCCAAACCTATAGAAGTAGCCAAGTCTTCAATAATTGAAACAAATCCATCCTATAATCCCAAGTCTGGAAAACTAAATATGTCTTGATGAATAGGAATTATGGAAGCCTCAATCAATGACTCTAGAGAAATAATCATTGAATGTGAAGGTATATCAACTATCTTTCATGGAGAAGAATCATCTATAGAACCCTTGACATCCTCATATAAAGATTAAAATAATTACAAATCTATAAGCTCCTACACACTATTATCATCATAGGGTATCATGTATGAAGAATGAAGAGGCACATGACATTCTGAATCATGATCATCAGGGAATGGTGGAGTATCAGTATCTCCATATAGCTCCCAAATCTTAGTCCAAAGAATATGGGGACAATCACAATGATCAATAACCTTCAAAATATCATCATCAACATGCATTGAAATAACCTCTAAGACATCATACCTTTGGTAACTCCAAGAAAATTTTTTGATAGCTTTAGCTAGAGGGGGAATAAAACCATACAAATGTGACAACTGAAGTGATTGGAGATGGTTTATGATGAAATCTCTTCATTATTTATAGTTTCCCCTTCCCAACATAATCAGTGAAGGATGAAATGAAAACCCAATAAAAAAATATGATTGATCTCCATAATTATAGAGACATTGACCTTTGATATCAAATAGAAACTCCCAAATATGATGCACACCTGGAAATGAAGCCTCTCAATGCAAATATACCTTCTCCAAATTGTAGTATGTCCAAGTTATCAAGTAAATTCCAAAAATTGAAAAAAGTAAATAGAATTTACCTAGGGCTGAATCTAAGAAAATGAGATGGACAAAATGATAGAGCTTTGAATCACCTTTGTAATGTCGTTGGAGTCTCCAAAATTTGATAAACTAGTGAAAAGATATGAGCTCGGGAGTCCAAAAGGAAGCACTGACTTCAAGCTGCGATAAATATTATAGGAATAGAATATGATAATAATTCATACACCACTATATAGTTCTTGGAACCAGTTTTCCAAAGATATCTCGTTTGCAAAAATTTGATACCCGAGTCAAAAGTTATGACAATTTTAAGAAAATTGCCTAATTAAGACATGATGGGGCTTCTATGACGGTCATTTGGCCATCAAATTTAAGATAGTTTCTCAATTTTTAAAAAAATCACCAAAAATTAAATTTACCTCAAAATATGAAGTATTTTATATGATGTTGACCAGAGAAAAAAAAAATTTGCAACAAAGAGGGAGGAAATTTTTCCTACAACTTGTATGAACCATACTTTTTCCCTCAATATAGCTACAACAAACCTCTGAAGGCCTCCGAATGACAAAGTCAAATTTCAATGAATGGGTAGGTGTTCCTAAATTTTTCAGACCTTCTGAACACAATGGCTGGGTCAGATATGACCCAAAGTTCCTCAGAAATCAGTTGCTTCCCAAATGAGAACAACTAGCCTTCATGAAAAACCTTCAGCCTATAATAATCTCTTTGGCTCAACTTCCCGATATGAAATGGATCTTTTATGGCCTATGCTATGATACCATGTTGTAAATATGAGCAATAACCCACTTTAATTTTCACACACTTCAAAGGATCAACCATGAAGAATCTCATCCACATGAATAAGAAAATGTTGTAGCATGAGCAAGAAGAGAACTTGATCAAATGATGGTTTATGATGAATTGAGATAGAACTCATGAGATGATTTACAAATGTAAAAGATCCTTGCTTATATAAGCAAGGAGAGATGTAGTTTGATAACCACCTTAGTTGCAATCATTAAATTTCTAATGTATAATTATAAATGCATGAGAGAAATATTAAATGCCTAGATAACTACATGCCTATTAATGAGATATGGTCTCATTAAATACTAGTTTCTAGAATACCACATAGGAAACTTACTCCTAAGTAAAATTATAAATTATTTGAATAGGTCCTCACTAATATGTAGTTATGAAATAACCCCATTCACACTAACAAAGTGCATAGAAAAATTATCCCTTAGTAATATGCCTCAACCCATGATTGAGCCTCCTATCCTTGATGAGACCATGATTAAACCAAAATCCCTTCAAAGTAACCAAGACAAGCCTATGAAAAATCCTCCCCCTATTTCATATAAGAGACTATGAGATAATCAAACAAATTATGTTGTACCTCCTAAAGTTAAGCAATTTTACAAAGTTAAAGAGAAAGTGGTTGAACAACCTCCCATGGTTCCTTTCATTCCTCCCTTAAGGGAAGAAAAGATACCTATGGTTGAAAAACCCACTCCTACACAATCACAACTTGAAAACCACATGAAAAGAAACCAAAATGCTAGAGAGCATAGGCATAGATGCCATGCTATTGCTCATTCGTTACAAGCAAAAGAAGAAAAGAACAACATAGAAAATCAAAATCCAAACTTGTCTACAGCAATGTATGATGCCTCTCCACCCTTACCTCAACATGAACAAACTTCTATGGACATTATCATTAGACTTCCTATTGTGATTAACTTGGATGATGATAATGAAATTTCAAATATTGATGAACAATTTGTTAATGAGTTGAATTTGTTGTTTTCATCTTCTATGAGCTTAAATGATGGTCCTCCTATTAAGAGTGTTGAACTTGGTGCTTGTCCTAATTTTTCACTTGATTTTGTCCCTTTAGGTAGTTATCCATCTTCTACATATACTGATCAAGATTGGGATGTGGATGACTTGCTATAGGTTGACTCACATGTGCCTTACTAGTCTTTTGTTTTGTTTTGTTTTTCATGTTCTTTGGGTCATTTCATGTGTGTAATGTGATCTCCTCGTACCATTCTATTTGATGTATCTCTCTCTTCATGTGTATCCCTCTATTTGTACCTACATTCTTCTATATGTCGTAAACATTTATCTTTTCTTTTGTCTCGTGTTTTCCTTTTTAGGATGATGTAAGGCATCAAGACATTTAGGTCTCTTCCATGTTACCCCAAAATATTTTTTCTTTGATTTCACTCTCGTTGTGTAGTTTTCGCACACATGCCCCACTGAAAGCAGGGACCCTCTTTCGCTTTGGTTTTGGTATCTTGGCCCTTTCATTTTGAGGTTTTATCTTGCTTTGGCATGTGCTTAAATATTTATTTTGATTGCCTAAGTGATTTTCCTAGGTTATTCATTGAAGATCTTTAGTTTTGAGCTAAGTTCGGGTTTTCACTGAAGTTCAGGACTTTCCACCCTAGCCAAATTTTCCCAAATTCTGCTCGAACTCCAGCTGAGCACTGCGGTTTGGAGATATTTATTCTTTGCAGAATTCCGCGTGGACTGGATTTTTTTGAATTCCATCCTGTTGTCGGGTTTCCGAATTCGCCAACCTGTCTTGTCGCTAGCATTAATGCCCTTCGTACGAACTTGAAACTATGTATTTAACCAGTCTTTGAGGTCTTTTGCACTATTATGCTTATTGTTTTCCATCGATTGAGCTGCGGAGTGCATTCTTGCCAGTGTTTGATTGGATTTGAGGTGTTGAGTTTGAATTGTTCGATTTAAGTGGTGATTTCTAGTGCATTCCTGCCACTATTTTTTGTGGATGCCATTAAATTCACATTTGATGTTTCTGAGATCTATTTCTGCTTCACAATGGTATGTTTTCAATTTCCATGCTTTTAATTGATGATTGTGGATAATGCTTTGATGTTATAGAGCTTATTGAGGTTTGAATTCTTGAATGTTTGATCATTTCATGACTAGGGTTGCATAGCATTGTTTGATTTATGGTCTCCCAAGGAATTTCCAAGCTCATTTGTTTCTTTTCCTTTTGAGGAGTCTTTCTTGAGAGTCATGCATTCCCCTAGAGATCACTTAGTGGTTGAAATGATTGAATTCTGAGCTTGCATATGCGTTAATGGCGGATGTATAGGGTTTGAAACATAGGAAAACACCATTCCACCTTATTTCACCTTAAAATTGGCCTAGAATGCTAAGAAAATCCATAAAGGTCACGTATCAAACTCGTCTCAAGCTTAAATCTTTGAAATTCATGATCAATCTGGTGTTCTGGGAAAAATCGTGATTTAACGCCGGTGTTCGGGTTTTGCAGTCACCTCAAGATTTTCTGTCTCTAGCGGATTTTCCTGATCTCCTCTATTTTTCTGGAATCTGCTGTTGTTTTCGGAGTTTCATAAATTCCACAGATTTCCATTAACCCTGGATTTCCCGAAGTCCTGTGTCACCTAGATTTTCCTAAGTTTACAAAGTGTCTCCCCCTTAGCGGAAATTCGTCTCTAGTGGATTTTCCTGAAATCTGATGAAATATGATAGAGTATGGAATAGTTGGATTTATTAATGATTTATGATGCATTTTATGATTAATCCATGCTATCTTTGGATCTCACATGTTGTATATTGATTGATAATGATCGGATTTAATTGTTAGTAGGTGTTTCATAATTATTCTGCTAGAATCCGTCTGGTCTGGAATTTCCCGAAATTCCTCTCTGGCTCAGATTCTACGGATGGTCCTAAAACCTTAAGTTTATCAAGATCATTTTATATGAGATTTAATGACATCTTGTTTATATGGGGATTCATTCTAACAGTGTTTTTGATGGATTGACATTGCCTTCTTGTAGTTTTTACTATGATTTCCATGTTGAGTGCAGGCTGAATCTAGCAAGATAGTGGAGGGATCCTTAGTATCTGAGGCAGAAAGGATTAAAATGGACATCAAGAGAAAGATCCCTGAGAGTAAAATCACATCAATCTGGTCTAAGGTGACTGATAAATATCTTAGGTTGTGGGATTACGAGGAATTCAAAGAAAGAATGGCAGCCAAGGATCTTCCTTTGGTGGCTAGAAGAATGAAGGAATTGGGTTTGTCACATGCATTCAATTTTCCTTCCATAGTCTAGTGTTATGAGCTTGTCCTCGAATGTGCCAGGCACTATGACCAAGGTACATAGAGAATTATTGGTCCTCAAGGGAGAGTTGTAGCAAATCTCAACCCTGTTTCCTTTGCTCAAAATTTTGATATGCGAGATAGATCTCATGTGGTGGCATTTAACATGGAGGAAGCTAAGGGGTTCTATGAGGAATATAATATTAAATCTCAACAACTCATCAATTCCTAGTTGGAGAAGCCTAAGTCTCATTATTCCAAGTTGCCTAGACAACTATTTAGGGAAAAATTCAAGAAGGAATACTATGATGCCATCACATTGCTCAGTAGGGTGGTTGGATTGAGAAATGCAGGTATGTTTGAGAATTGGATGTGCCACACTATTGTAAGGATGGAACAAGAACAGATCAACTATCATTGGGCTAGTGTGATTAGCAGAGTGATCCATGAGTAGTTATCCAATGTGTTGCAGACCAAGACCTTCACGATGACTTCATATTTGGTCTATGCACTTGCAAGATTTCACCCCTACAAAGGATTGAGTACAAGGGGAATCTTTGGATAGGATGTTATTTATGAGGTTTACCCTCAATTGCATTTAGGAAGTTCAAGCTATAGGAGGGTGAATGATGCATTCACCATGCACATCACTAGATTTCTTTAGGGAGCAAAGCAAACAAGGATTTCTGACCAAGCCAAGGAGTTAATCAAGAAATATGGGTCTTGGTTTATTCATTTCCCAACTTTCTCCTCCATTCGGATTGATGGCTGCTAGAGGGATCCTTACAGACTTCCAAGGTATCCTATTGATCATATCATACTTCTAGAAGTCACTAGATAGATATGTGACTTTGATGCCATTGTTAAAAGAGATAAACATAAGACTGGATTTGGTGGAGACTTCCCTTTGAGGATTGGCACTGGAGAGGCATGTACTTCCATTATGTATGCTCAGGCTTCAGAAGAAGAAATGAGTACTCTTGGCTTATCTTTCCATTCCAAGTGGTCTAGATTTGATATCACAAGCGAAGCCCAAAAGAAGGCCAGTATAGAGTATAGCCATAAGGTTGATTTGGAGGACTACTAGGCCAATTGTAGTGATGAATTTGAGGTCAAAAAGAAGAATTTTTCTCAGCTTCCAATTGAATCAGTCCATTTATATAATGTGAAGGCAGTCCCTGATCAACTTGAAGATGATGGAAACCTGATTCAAGATCATGCTTATGAGGTAGTGAAGGATAGGCCAATTGGTGATGTGGATTGGTTAGAAGAGGAAAAAATAGAACTAAAGCAGTTGATGGATCCAGTCACTAAGTTTACCAGAATGTGGCTAAGGCATAAACTATGGGAGTTGGAAAATGAAGGTGTACAGTACACCTCTGAGCTGATGGGAGATTTAGACCCTCACTCCACTTCCAAAGAATCAACCGAGTAGGATCCTAAGGGAAAAGGTAAGTTGGATTCCCCTTTCAAAATTAAGATTAAAGGTGTTCAAGAGGAGGAAGCCCAAGGAGTAGAAAAATAGAGAAAGCCAATCGCTAAGAAGAGGTTAAGGACTAAGAAGTTTGAAAAAGAAGAGACTAAAAAGAAAAATCCTGAGGTTGATGTTCCTGTGCCCAAAAGGAGAAGAGTCATAAAACTATCACAGAAGGCAAGCTCCAAGGTAGGAGAGGAAGAAGTTACTCCACTAGTGGTAAATGTAGAAAGCTCAAAAGAGAAGTCATGGGTGTACACAAGGAGGTCTAGAACTCCTTCCCCTAAGGATAGTGTGCCTAAAACAAGCCTTCCTCCAGTTATTTCTCATGAGGAGCAGCATGATGATGTTCCTTCCACCCATGAAGCTCAAAGAAAACTAGGTGAGTCAGAAAAAATTGAAGATCATCCAGATACTAAAGGGGAGGAATTTCATGAGGGTGACCTTTATAGTGCAGAAGCTAAAGTAGAAAAGGTAATGCAGTCTCCCTTGGTTGCATATCCAGAGTCACCTATTGGAATTGAAGAAGTTAAATCAACTCCAGGAGAAGAAGAAGCGGAAAAGATCCCATCACCTGAACACAAGGAGGAGCATGTTGAAGAGGAGAGCAAGACAGAGACTCCTGAGAAGCAGGGTTTAAGTGAAACACCTAAGGATCAGCAGGAGGAAGTGGGAGAGACTGAAGTGCAATTGGAATCCACTGTCTCTGATTGGTTGGACAAGGAGATAAGGAGAAAACAAGTTGCTATGGAAGATACTCCACCGAATTGGGATGAGCTGCTAGCCAAGATTGGAAAGGATAAAGGTAAAAAGAAGGATAGGGTGATTTCAAAGATTGAAAGAGATGAGGCAAGCAACAGGGTTGTCCACATTGCAACCCCTACCCCAGATAAGAGTAGAGATGATGTGGCTGGAAAGGATTATAATGTCCAGACTTTTAATTTAGGGCCTACATCCGTCGAGCAGGATATTGAAGATTATCAAGGTTCTAGTGCAGTCATCTTGGGCAGATTGAGGAAGGAAATAAAGACTAAGCAGGAGATAAAAAAGAAAAATGAGAATCTTAGGAAATGCTTGGAGGATCTAATGAAACCCTTGCAATCTATTAACCCCTTCGCTTCTGCTGCAAAACCTTTACCCCAAGAAACTATCACTGAGCTGGAAAAGATGAAGGCTTCCACTCTTGCTACTGCAAATTGGCTGCAATGGGTGTGAACCAAAGGTAATGAGGCGATTAAAGATATTTTGTCAACTAGGAAGGATGCTATAAGAGAAAATGATTGGTTGAAGGAGGTGTTAGCATAGGATAAGGAGGATACAGATCTCCTATTGCAGAAAACTAAAACCATCATGAAGTATACCAAGGATAAACTAGTAAGTGAAAATTCTCCCTTCCTCCAGAGCTGTTGAACCTTGGGAGTGGTTTGAAGTGTTGTAGATTAGGCAAAAGTTTTTGAAAAAGATCTACAAATAGAGGAGGCATATTGATGATACCCTTGCTGGTGTGTACAATGGATCTATTGCTTTCTTTGAGATTATGACAGGGAGAAGGAAGATTTCCCCTAAGTATTTGAGTTTGGAACAATTGAGAAGATGGTGGCAAGATGTTTATGCTCCAAACAGTGATGATCTTGTTACTGAATACCAGTTAGATGATGTGGCCACTTACCTTGCTATTATTGACAAATATCTAACATATAAGGTGGATTGGGATAAATCAGTAAAACAATCCAAGGAAGAAATTACATCAATTGAGAGCCAACTTAAGGTTTTTCCTTTACCACCTATGGCTGACTTGGATAGGGTGCTTTTGAAGGTGCATGAGATGTTGGATCAGAATAAAGACAAAGGGGAAGGTAGTTAATGATTGGCTACATCGAGATTTGTGCTTTCCTATTATTTTTCCATTCATTGGTCCAACCTGCATTGGAGATCATAGGCCGACCTAGATGAAGTTCATGCATTTAATGCATATTTATCTCATTTTGAATTCCTCTTGGCTGACTTGTTGTGCCTAATTATTATTGTAAAACCCCACCTAGGCCAACATGTTTTGGGGGTTCTATAAATATGGCATTTTGCCTCATTTGTAAGGGTTAAGAAATTTTAGACATAGGCAAATAGAGATATTGTTAGAGTGAATTAAGTAGAGCAAGAGTTAGCAAGTAGTTTTTCTCAAGCAAATATTGTAACAGAAAGCTGGAATTGTTGCTACAGTGGATAATTTGATACAAGTAATGACATTGTGATTTGGTGTCATACTTGTGTTTCTTCTTATCTTGCATGGTTCTTGTTATTCTATCTTTAGAATTTTTTTGAGGAAAGTTGATATTTGTAATTAGATTTGATTTAATGATGTTTATGGTTTAATATTTGAAGTGTTGTAGCAATCCCTGGTCCATACTTTTCGCAACCAATTGATTGTTAGTTGCTTTGCAAAGTTAGCCTAGACTTTTTATTCATTGTGCTTAGTTCAATTGTGAGGGTTTATTCATTTCAATTGTAATAGGGTTGTTTGAATGAATGTTCATGATCTAAAAATTTTAACACCTTACAAGATTGCATTGTTTCTATAAGATTGTAGATTCATCTGGGTCAAGTAGCAATTAGTTTAGGAGGGATTGGTCCATTTCAAAAGATTTGTCATTTGCATTGTTAATCTTAGGTTTAGCATTAGATCTAGAAATCTTTCTGAAACGCTTATATTTTGTCATTTATTTTATCATTAAGTTAAATTTGGGATTGAAGTATCATTTTATTGCTAGATCTAATAATTAGAGATTCAATCTTTTGCTTGTAGTAAGGTCCCATTGTGATTACTAGCATTTTCACATTTAGCACTGAGTTGTTTATGCATTGTCAAGACCTGACATTAGAGACCTTGGGGTTATCTCTTGAGGCTTGCTGATAGAGATTTACCTTTCAAGAGAGATAGGATTTTGTATTCTGTCTGAGTTGTTGTTGTGCAGAAAACATCATCAACAACTCTCTATGTTTTATTCCTCTAGTTCTACAATTATTTAGGGAATGATGACATTTTCGAGCTCTATAACAACATTGTAGCAAAGATATACTAACCCAAAATCTGTGGATCTCTTATGTGTTTTGGGATTTCATTTTTGGGGCAACCCCTTCCTCTCTCTTTTCATGATTCAGCTTCATTTTTGGAACATATGACTTGGCATAGGGCTTTCCAAATAAGCTCTCATGTCTTCTTTATTGATTAACATTGATTATTTACTGCTTTAAAGTAAATTGTTCATAGCAATGGTGCCAACAATTTCTTTAAAGTGGGAGCATACATTGGCATTATCATTACTCGTGTTTCATTGTGTGATTTTCTTTCTCCTTGTGATGCATCCTTTTCTTTGTGGTGTCATTGGGTTTGATGTCCTTCGAGAGTGTGATATTTCTTTGACTTGTCCTCTCTTGGATACATTAGGCATAATGTTCGCTAAGAAGAGGCCATACACAAACTAAGCAAAGTCCCTTTGAACAAACATTTACTTGAATTTTTGTTCAAAAGTGTTTAGCATAATACAACTTGCTAGCCTTGTGAAGCCTGAACCCCTTTCAAGGCCACCAAGCATAACACACTTTTCTTGCTACCAGAGCCTTGTCTTGTTCATAGGTGCTTAGAATAATTCAGATTCTTAGGCCTTATGAAGAGTGAAGTTTTTGTGGTGCCTTATTGAAGTTGTCAAGATAGCTTTGATATGGTATGGGAGCCTAATAAGTGTAGACACCTAAAAATGGTCTGGAGAATCTAATTAATTAAATACGACTTATTTGATTAATTTATCTTAAATTCATCTACTTAGTAAATAAATATAAATATTTATTTATATTAAGTTCATTATTAATTCTTCTATTTCTCTCCTAATTAAAAAAACAAAATTAAAAACTTTGTTTTATTTAATTATTATCATTTTCATCATATTATTTCTCTCTTAATTAAAGAAACGAAATTAAAAACTTTGTTTTATTTAATTATTATCATTTTCATCATATTATTTCTCTCTTAATTAAATAAACGAAATTAAAAACTTTGTTTTATTTAATTATTATCATTATTACTTCTTTTATATTTCTATCAAATTAAATGCACAACTTAAAATAATTTGTGTTATTTAATTACCTCATCACATTTCTTCTTAATTGAATAAAGATATTCTAAAATCTTTTATTTAATTATCATTTTTCCTTTTTGTTTTAATTTAATAAACAAACTCTATAGTTTGATTTATTAAATTATTCAATCCTCTTTTTGCTAAATTTAAATAAATTATAATTATTTAAATTTATGCATAAATTTTATACCACTATTCACTCACCAATAAAATTAAATTTTCAAAATTTAATTAATGGCACTGTCATTCACGAGAAAAGCTTTGGGGACAAACCTACAAGAAATTCTCTCAAGAACCTTCCACCCACCTTCCCTCTTATCTTGCCTAGTGTTTTCATGGGGATAAACCATCCTCCATGATCAGCTTCATCTTCTCATCCCATGCCCTTCAATTCTCCAGATTGAATCACAACCCCTTATCCCATATCCCTGTGCAATTGTGCTGCCGTGAAAGCTATAAATATAGCTCTTGGGCTACAGGAAATGGATCCTAACTTGTGCAATCTTACTCTGCAGGTTTTTCAGACATTCAAGTATTCAAGCAATCTAGTTTTAGGATCAATCTATCAAGCATCCATCAAGCTTTCTTTAGTATTTCATAGTTTACAATCATGGTTGTTTACAGTAGTTTATTTCTCATGAATTTTATTGTAGAATCATCTTAGTTGCATTATAGAATCATAATAGCTTAATTCTCATTCTCTAAGTGTCATTTCAATAGTTTAATTAGCTTACAAATATGAGAGCTAAGTAGATTAGAGAAATCTTTAGAGTTAGAGAGCAATAGGATAGATTTCTGAAGATTTATAGTTTAAATTAGTTTAAATTCTTTAAATCTTAGATGCAATGTCCTATTTAGAAGCGTAGATGCATGTTTAACTTGTTTTCCCCATTCTACCGCTTACAAATTGGCGCCCACCATGGGGCATAACCCCATATTTTGCTTAATTTTTGAAAATTGTGTCCTATAGGTATCGGCGTGAAAGTTTTCATGGAACCGTGACTTTTTGTAGCGTGTCGGTGATCTGTTTCAGTGCACCGGGTTTCTATTTCAGTGCGCCGAGTTTCTGTTTCAGCGTGCTTGGTTTCTGTTTTAGCACGCCACTTCACTGTTTCAGCGTGCCGCTTCCCTATCCTTAAAAGCATTTTTTTTAATCTGGATCCAACGCATCCATGGCTAGACTTTGTTTTTATCTAATTTTGGATAAAATTTACCAATCCTAGGATAGAAATGGATAAAATTTACCAATCCTAGGATAGAAATGGATAAAAATTGATCAATCCTAGGATAGAAACTTCACATTTATTTTGTGGGATTAAAATTTAACATCATGTTGTTATGGAGCAATATCTCCATATAGAGTAGATCATTTGTCTTTTGGGTTTTAAAAAAGAACATCTTTGCTGTGATTGGGTGATAGGTTTATGCTCTCCCCTTTACTGGGTGCATCAGAATACCAGACTCACTTTTCTTTATGCATTTTAAAGCTTTTTAAAACCTTTAGACAGGCCTACCGTAGTGGGAAAAAGTACTCACCCTACGGGAACAACCTGAGTGGGGACAGCCAGAAACCATGGTATTCCAACCCACTTAAAAATTTATGTGAATTTGGGGAAACCCTCTTTCAACGGAAGTGTGCAGGATAACCATCCCCAAAATCTTTGTTCTAAAGATTGGGAGGTCTCTCGAGGGAGTTTATCCATTTTTCGCTCCGAACGGAAACCCTATCTAAGAACCTAGAACTAGAAGCACGCTTGTCAGTTTCTAAACATTGTAATACTCGGCGGTGCAGGGGAGGGGAAGAATCTACCCTCAAGCACTCACCATATAATTGCCAAGGACTGTTTGCTCAGGGGATCTAGTATCCACTTCTGTCACTCTGAGTACGCACCTGGAAAAGACAAAAACATGGGCGCCCTCTAGGGGGTGACATGGCTGTGCGAGTCGACGCAATTCCAAGCTGTGGGCCGTTTGAGTATATAACGATGACCTTTTGTCTCTAGGAGTGAGTCTATCTAAAGTGTCTTATCTGTATAAACTAGTGAAAAAACAAAAAGAATCATGCTTGATTCTTAAGAACATACACTATTTGTTTAGATTCTAGGATTTTTAAAGACAACCATTCTATTCTTGCTTGTTGTGTTTTCTCTCATTAAATTCAAATAAGATCATCACAAAAATCTTAAAAATCAAAACACTTTTGGAATTCTCATGATTCGAGATTGGGTATCCACCAAGTTTGTCAACAAATCTCTTGTCAAACGAATCAAAAAACCAAAGAAAACACACGCATACAAACAACTTCTGAGAAAGAAACGATTTCTATATCAAAGCAGGAAAGTTCTACTCCAACATAGGACTTTTATTCATAGGTATCACGATTTCTCTAGAGGTTATACGAATGACTATGCTATAGCTCCCTTAGATTCACAAGCATTTTATCAAATAAGGGCTCTTAGGCAACACCAAAATCACAGTCAAAGAATTCGTCCAGAATACATCCCACAACCAGCCATACAATACAATACCAGACCAAGTGAGTTTCATAGAATAAGATAGTTCTGCCTTGGCACCTCAAGTCTCTGTTTTAGCACTTTGAGTCTTTGTTCCAGCGCTTTTGGTCTCTGTTTTAGCGCTTTGATTCTCTGTTTCAGCGCTTTGGGTCTCTATTCCAGCGCATAGGGTCTCAGTTTTAGTGCTTTTGGTCTCTGTTCCAATGCATCAGGTCTCTATTTTAGCGCTTTGGGTGTCTGTTCCAGCACGTAGGGTCTCTGTTTTAGTGCTTTTGGTCTTTGTTCTAGCACGTCATGTCTCTATTTTAGCGCTCCAGAAAGTCAGAAAAATAGAGAGTTAGTAAGACATTTTGTCAGTTTTCCCATATCGATAACAAGGTTTTCATCAATCCAGAACATTTTTTCACAGTCCAAAACACTTTAGTCATACAAAAGGAAAACTTTACCATTACACCTAGATCTTGAAACATCTTGCAAAGTGTCATTATCACCAAATCTGATATTTTCTGTCAAAGTTTCCCTATCAAGGATTTTATCATCCTTCCATCACGAAACTAGACAAGACTAAATCAAATTTTAAATCAAAAACCTCAACACTTATCCAATCAACAATCCAAGATCAAAGTTTAGAGTAAAACTCTAACATTTGTATGCCTATTTTCACACGATCAGCATATCAAAGACAACAACAAGAAGACAATGAAAAAATAGCAGCCATGGCTGAAGAAAACCCTTGGGGATGATATAGCAACACTGATCCTCTCACTAACTCACATGAGAAAGAAATAACTGCAGAGGAAATCGAGAAAGTTCAACAAGACCCTCATTTCCATAAATTTATGGAAAAGATGCTAGAGCAAGATATGGAAAAGTATCTTCTATTATTAGCTGACAAAGGTGCTAAGCTTCCTAAAGACTTTGATGTCAATCAACTCAAGGAAACAACCACACCCAAGACAACTAGTGTGGAAAACCCAAATCAAATAGATGCTTTGACAAAAAAAATCCAACAGTTACAATTACAGTTCCAAAATATCCAACAAGGGCCGACAAAGAGATATTCCTTGCAAGACATTTGCCCTTATCCATTCGATCCAAGCATTAACATGATACCATTTCCACGGTATTGTGAATACCAAACATACAACAAATACAATGGGAGAACCGATCCATTTGATCACGTATGGGAATTTCGAGCTATGAGCATAGAGTTCGCACATGAGGACTCTTACTACGATTATTTTTGAGAAGCTTAGGAAACACTTGCATGGAGTGGTTTTCTAAATTGGAACCTAGGATCCAATCTTTTGAAGAACTGATCAATAGGTTCATAACACACTTCTCATTCAACATCCAACATGGGGTGACCTTAAAAGAACTCTACAACACCAAACAAGCAAAGGGTGAAAAGTTTCTTTCCTTTCTCCAACGATGGAGAAGGCTATTTGCTAAATACCCTAGATCTATTCCTGAAGAGGAGAAGATAGAGATGTTCATTGATAACTTAGTGGATGACATGAATTACAGATTGGATTTACAATGTCCATCTACATTTGAACAAGTTATCAAAAAGGGGCTCAAAATCGAAGAGGCTCTCATCAAAAGAGGAACGATCAAACACTTCATTGAAGGTTCAAACAATAACAATTCCTCTAACAACAACAATGAAAAGCCAAGATTTTGGCAAAAGAACAAGAATATCGATACCATGATCGATACACACACATCTAAACCAGTATTCACCTTGACGCCAACCCCTACAAACAAAGAAAACAATGGTCTTAATATCAAACAAAGTAGTGATCAAGGGAATAATCAGAACAGTGGAGAAACAAAAACTCAATCATTCCAACAACCATCCAATAAACGAAAATTCACGCCGTTAGGAAAATCATTGGAATCAGTCCTTAAAGAACTTTTAGATGAAAAACTCATTCAAGTACAAGAGGCTAGAAATTGGGACCCTCAAGTCAAACCATCATGGTGGAATGACTTACATTACTGTCACTACCATCAAAATAAAGGCCACATGACTGAAAATTGTTGGCAATTAAAACATGCGGTGCAAGACCTCATAGATCAAAAGAAAGTATTTGTAGAGGGACACCAAACAAACAAAGATCATAAGACATTCAAAAATCCTCTACCCAATTATCAGAAGGGAGAATCCTCTTCCGCAAACACCAAAGGTAAAAACATTGGTTATGTTTATGACACAACGATCCTTTGTTTTTCTGCTGCCAAGGAGGATGAAGAGTTATGCAACCAAATCAATCAGAACAATGACATTACATCTACCAATTTGGTACAACATATGGACAAATCTGAAAACCAAATTAACGTAATCAAACTCAAAGGGAAACAAGAGTACCAACCAGTTAATGCCAGAACAAGGGCACAATCCAAAGTTATATTGAAAGGAGCATCAATATCATCCTCATCGGTGGATCCTCCCTCTAATCAATATAATCTCATTGATCAATTACAGAAAATACCGGCATAAATATCCATCTTGGAACTTTTAAAGATTTCCCCATCACACAAAGAGGTTCTTGAGCAAGCTCTTGTATCAACCACAGTACCTAACAATTTGGATGTGTGTCAATTCCAGGCTATGGTGGGACATCTATCTGCACCTCATTGCCTTTCATTTTCTGAACATGATGATGTA
This sequence comes from Sequoia sempervirens, assembly GCA_007258455.2. Classification (NCBI taxonomy): domain Eukaryota; kingdom Viridiplantae; phylum Streptophyta; class Pinopsida; order Cupressales; family Cupressaceae; genus Sequoia; species Sequoia sempervirens. The sequence goes on from VDFB02322984.1 coordinate 184,709, forward strand.
TCACTCACCCATCCACATAATTCTGCCCTTCACTTTGAAGTCCTCATCCATAAACACCGTGTAAAGCATGTCCTAATAGATGGAGGGGCTGGTTTAAATATTTGTACCTTAAAGCTAATTCGTACACTAGGATACTCAGAGGAAGCCATTGATACAAGAAGAAAAATCACAATCAAAGCATATGATGAGGAAGAAAGGTCCTCTAAAGGGTTGATCATATTACCCATTCAAGTGGGACCTATTGTCCAAAAAGTGGTTTTCCAAGTCTTAGATAGGGAACTGACATACAACATACTGTTGGGATGCCCTTGGATACATCATATGCAAGCAATATCTTCTACCTATCATCAATGCCTAAAATTTCCTGTCAATGGATAGGAGGTAACAATCACAGCAGACTACAATGACACCCAAGCTTTTCATACATTGAAGACATCTCAGGATACATTCATACCTCACAATAGAGAAGTTAGCACATCAGATGGTGAGCAACAGTAGAACTTCATATCAAAGTGGCTTCCAAAACAACAAAAATCACAAGAGATAAGGGTGGCACAATCTAACCCTTCAAATGTTGAAGAAAAATTGGCTCCGCTCTCACATCAATTCACCAAGGAAGTACAGATAAGTGACAAAGGAATAAGTGAATATGGTGTTGGACACTCATTTCATCTATCACAAATGTTACCCTCCTTACAAACATATGGACAACCATCTACAATCACCCAAAATTCAGAACAATCTACAATAGCATTAGATGGCAGATTTGTAAAAGCTGGAAACTTAGATGAAGAATCAGAAGATAAGGCCATGCTAAATTGGCTTTATAAGGATGAGGAAGCTTCCACTTCCACAATTAATATCATAGAGACAAATCAATATGGAAAGGGAAATTCTATTTTGGAGAAGATGGGATATTCAGGACAGGGACCTCTTGGGTTAAGGAAACAAGGCATAACAGAACCAATCCAGCCTCTTACGCTCCAACATAAGGATAAAACAGGACTAGGATATGCAGTAGAACAAGGATCTCTTGATCGAGGGAAACAAAGTGTAAAAGAACCAATCCAAGTCCTCACAATTCAGCAAAATGGCAGAACTAGATTAGGATACATTGAAGAAGCAAGAGAAAAAATCACCAATAAAACTGAGGAGCGTATTCTTCAAATACGGGATAACTCTGAAACAGATTCAAATGAATATGAGTGGGACAACTTATCAAATGTTTCCTATGAAGATATTCAGATCGACATTATCAAAAAGTATACCCCCAAACGTGAGGAGGGTCAAAGTTCGAGTTTTAATCCTATTGTCTTTGTAACACAAAATTTCGATGACTCAAGTGAAGATGAACGGACATCGATTGAGATAAATGATGTGGAAGAAAATACCTTTGTAGGCCTCGACATAACCACTAACAACCTAGACGACATTTTCGTCTGAGCTTTCACAATCGCTGACCTCAACCCATCTAATGATTCGTTGCCTTTACTGCATCCCGAGCTTATTGAATGGGAACCCCAACACCCTATTGATCTCCCTATTTTTGACAATGATTCCACCATTATTAACTACCTTTGCTGTGAGGAATCCAACACTTGTTCTACCAATACTTCTTTTAATGATGCTTTTAGGCAGGAGGATGCCAAACCTTTCGGTTGCAAAAATATGAAATTAAAAAATGGATCTAATGGTGAAAACCATTCTATGGCAGTATTTGATCCTAAAATAGTAAAAACAAAGAACGCATCTAATGGTGAAAACCTCATTGAGGCACCAAAGGATGAAAGGTTTGACATCCTCCCACAACATTACCATGAAAGATCATCAGTGTTGATAGAACCCACACAGTCTATTGATATTGGCACAGCGGAGAAAGTAAGAATCCTACACCTGGCAGCATCCATGATAGATACAGAAAAGCCAGATTTTATCAAATTTTTTGAAGAACGATGCATCAATTTTGCTTGGTCATACTCTGACATGCCAGGCTTAGACACAAATCTCATTATGCATCACTTATCCTTACCAGCTGGCACTAAACCAGTAAAACAAAAGCTGAGAAAAATGCATCCACATGTTGCATTATTAGTAAAAAATGATTTGAAGAAACTACTAGATGCTGGATTTATCAGATCTATTGATTATGCGGAATGGATATCCAACATTGTACCTATTTCAAAGCTAGATCACACCATTAGAATATGTACTGATTTCTGGGATTTAAATAAAGCATGTCCAAAGGATGATTTCCCTTTGCCAAACATAGACATGATTGTAGATCTAACAGCTGGCCACCAAATGCTATCACTTATGGATGGATTTTCAGGATACAATCAAATCAAAATAGCTCCTGAAGAACAAGAAAAGACAGCATTTACATGTCCATGGGGCACCTTTTGCTGGAACGTCATGCCTATTGGGTTAAAGAATGCAGGAGCTACATACCAGCGAGCTATGACAACAATCTTCCATGACATGATGCACACCTTCATGGAGGACTATGTGGACGATATCTTAGTCAAGTCTCACACCAGGGAAGGACATCTAGAGATACTGGCCAAAATATTTGATAGGTTGGAAAAATTCAAAGTCAGATTAAATCCTAAGAAATGTGCCTTTGGAGTAGCATTAGCAAAACTCCTTGGATACATAGTTTCTACAAAAGGAATTGAAGTAGATCCAGCAAAAGTCAAAGCCATCATGGAAATGCCACCTCCTAAGAATATCAGTACATTAAGATCTCTACAAGGCCGACTACAGTCCATCAGAAGATTCATCTCTCAACTAGCAGATTGATGTCATCCATTCAATCATATTTTGCATAAAAATGTGTCTTTTAAGTGGGATGAACAATGTGAGAATACTTTCAACCACATCAAGAATTATTTAATGACACCACCAATATTGGTACCACCTAGTGAAGATAGGCCATTGTTGTTATATGTCGCAACAACAAATATTTCTTTAGGATCCTTGCTAGCACAAGAGGATAAAGAAGGAAAGGAACAGGCTATATACTATATCAGCAGGACACTCAATGGACATGAAGTAAACTACACCTTCATTGAAAAATCATGCTTAGTAGTAGTATTTGTAGCACAAAAATTGTGACACTATATGCTCACTCACACTGTCAAGCTCATTTCAAAAATTGATCCTCTCAAGTATTTACTGAGCAAAGAAGCTTTAACAGGAAGGTTGGCAAAGTGGGTCATGCTCCTCAGTGAGTTTGACATTCAGTATGTCGAAAGGTGAGCTATCAAAGGACAAGTCATCGCCAACCAATTAGCAGAAGCTCCATTATCAGAAGGTCATCCTATGACCATGGAATTTCCTAATGCAGATATCCTCAACGTTACAACATAGCCGTGGCAACTCTACTTCGATGGATCCTACACACAACATGGATCAGGGGCAGGAATTTTATTTGTCACACCTCTTGGGCACACAATTCCACGATCTTACAGGCTCACCTTCCATTGCACTAACAATGTGGCAGAATATGAAGCTTTGGTCCTTGGAATTAAAGTGGCTATTGACTGGAAAATCACAGAACTACAGGTGTATGGAGACTCCCAGTTAATCATCTATCAAGTCAACAATGATTACCAAACTAAGGATGACACACTAATTTTATACAAGAGACTGGTAGATGATCTAAAGAAATACTTCATAGAAATCAAATTTGAGCAGATACCAAGATCAGAGAAAAAAGCAGCAGATGCCATGGCCACAATAGCATCTCTTCTACAAATGCCTAAAATGAAAGATCGTTATCGATTTATTGTAGAACAAGTGTCAAATCCTGCATACGCAAATCCCAAATCCCAAACCATAAACCTTTTGGATAGTGCCCAATCTTCCATTTATGAAGACGTTTATACTTATCTCAAAGATAATATCTTACCACCAGATCTTTCTCGCAACCAAAAGCGCAACTTCATACGCCAATCCGCCAAGCATACCATTATTACTGACACCCTTTACCATCGAGGCCTAGATGGTACTCTTTTGCGTTGTTTAGAACATAACGAATCCACTTCTGCTTTACATGAGGTCCATGAAGGAATTTGTGGTACACATTCAAGTGGATTATCTATAGCCAAGAAACTCCTTCGTTTGGGGTATTACTGGCCACACATGGAGCAAGAATCTTATAAGTTTGTCAAGAGATGTCCAAAATGCCAGATTCATGGCAATCTTATACATGCACCAGCACAGGAGCTACATCCATTCACAACTACATGGCCTTTCTGTCAGTGGGGATTAGACCCGGTAGGGAAAATTAACCCATCTTCATCTAATGGACACAAGTTCATTATCACAGCAACTGAATATTTTACAAAATGGGTGGAGGCGGTTCCCTTAACCATAATCACTGGGAAGCAAATATCATCTTTCATACTTAATTATCTTATTTGTAGATATGGGATACCCCAGTCGATCATTACAGATAATGGCAGACCTTTCAAGAACCAAGACGTCCAAGAGTTGTGCGAAAAGTTCCATATCCAACATCACTTTTCAACCCCATATTACCCTCAAGGTAATGGACAGGCAGAAGCTTCAAACAAAACAATCCTAAAGATTCTCAAGAAGACTGTAAATGAGGTAGGGCATGATTGGCACGTTCAGCTTAACCCTGCTCTTTGGGCTTACAGGACTAGCATCAGAACACCAATAGGAGCTACACCATATGCTCTTGTCTATGGATCAGAAGCAATATTACCTATCGAGGTAGAAATTCCATCCCTTCGAGTTTCACTAAAGGGACTCATTTCAGATGAAGATTATAGGATCTCTAGACTTCAAGAATTAGAGCTACTTGATGAATGTCGACAACAAGATGTCAATCATTTGACAGCCTATCAACAAAGAATGTCTAGGAACTATAATCATAGGGTTAAGCCTAGAGTCTTCCAGATCGGAGACTTGGTCCTACGGGAAAACCCTAGAAATCAAGCAGACAGAGAAAAGAAGGGAAAGTTTGAACCCAACTGGATAGGGCCTTATGTTATCATATCAGTCTATGGATCAGGAGCATACCGGTTGTCTACACCAGAAGGAGACATGTTGGAGGATCCCATGAATAGAATTCATCTAAGGCGATTTTACACTTGAGGATACCTAGTGCACAGTCAATAAAGTTGTCTTGATGAAAACCTGGCAAACAGGCGTCATGATGACGGAAAAAACAACAAAATATATATATATATATATAAAAGAAAAATACAAAAGAAAAAGAAGGAGGACACAATAAAAACAAGTGATGAAAACCTGGCAAACATGCGCTACTTGTGATTTTCACCAGCTCTTCTATCTATTTAGATACAGTTTTGTCATGATTGTTTCCTTTCGGATCATTTCCATCTATCATTTAAGATAATCACTATCACTATCCATATCATAGCAAGGATATCATGTTTTACCCTAGCTTGGGGGCAACATCCTAGTGTTATTTGGTACAATGGACTTTCGGCTTAAATAGAAAGGCAGTCAAACATGACAACACCAAGTGACGATATTTGAAAAAATCCAAAAACATTAGAAAATCAAAAATCCAAAAACATTAGAAAATCAAAATCCAAAAACATCAGAAAATCCATCAAAATCCAAAACATCAGAAAATCAAAATCCAAAAACATTAGAAAATTGAAAACACAAAAATAGAGTCCACATCCATTGAAAGTAGAGTTTGTGTCAGTCGAACTACGTGGTCTCTGCGTATATAACGTAGGCAAGACTAATCTTTGATCAGTCCTTGAGACCCCTAGGATAGGTCTAAAGGTTACATCACTTGGTTGAACGTCTAGGAAAATCATGCAAACATCAACACACACATTTCAACACTGATGATCTAATCTGAATAATGATTTGAAAATACATTAAGTAGAATTTTAATTGTTGTACTTTTCTTTTTATCATATGCTTATCATTTCTTGGGAGCTACTCGATGATGTATTGAACTAGAGAAGCGAGGAAGGAGAATGATACTTTTCTTTGTTTGTTGTTTGTGAGTTAGTCATTATTACTTTGTGAATTGTCGTGGGAAGTTCTCTACCAAGTATCATGGATGACATTCCGATTCACTTAAGAAAATGATTAATTCTTGTCTGTTTACGCAAGAAATGCTCAGGTCATCATTGGTCTATCTCATACCTTGATGCTTGTGTTAGCTTGCAATATCAAATATCATGAAATAAATACTTAGGTCATCATTGGTCTATCTCATATCATTGATGCTTGTATCCGCTTTCAACATTTTAAAAGCTCAGTGATGATACCAGGAAAAATAAAAAGATTATTGAAATGACACTTAGGTTTGCATTGATAAAATAGGTTTGCATGGTAAACATAGATTGCATTCATAATAATACATCTGCAGAGTACTAGTTGCACAAGTTACAAAGATTCATTTGCAAATTATGTTATCTTTTCTTATTCAAGGATTGAGTATACTTGACACATACAATTTTCATAATAGCATGCATATAACATCATTTCTTCATCTCATCATAAATTTCACAATAAACATCTCATTTCGTGACATCATATACACGTTATGTTACATCATTCATTTACGTCTCATCACATTGTCATTATCATATAGTTGCAAAATCATCACTCATTGCATACATATAGAAAGCATTCATATATCATTCATTTACATCTCATTACATTAAATTTTCATCCACATATATCATGTCATTCACATCTCATTACATTACATTTTCATCCACATATACCATGTCATTCACATCTTATAACATTACATTTTCATCCACATATATCATTCATTTACATCTCATTACATTAAATTTTCATCCACATATATCATTCATTTACGTCTCATCACATTGTCATTATCATATAGTTGCAAAATCATCATTCATTGCATACATATAGAAAGCATTTTTACATCATGTCATTCACATCTCATTACATTACATTTTTATCCACATATATCATTAATTTACATCTCATTACATTACATTTTCATCAACATATATCATGTCATTCACATCTCATTACAATACATTTTCATCCACATATATCATTCATTTACATCTCATTTCATTACATTTTCATCCATACATCATTTATTTATATACATCATTCATTTCATTTTCATCATACATCATTACATTTCATTCATACATCATTACATTTTCATCATACATCACTACATTTCATTCATACATCATTACATTTTCATCATACATCATTACATTTCATTCATACATCATTACGTTTCATTTATACATCATTCCTTTGCATTTCATCCATCAATAATTCATTTACATTACATACATTACATTTTATCCATTATCATTTCATTCATCATTCATTTACATCCCATTTTAATTATCATACATTACATCTCATTAAGAAAATAAATACATCATCAAATATCATACCACATCATCATTAATACATCCATACAAGCTAGTAAAATAAATCATCATAAAACATAGAAATTAAAATGCATCCATCACATCAAACATGTAGAACACATCCTACGATCAATGCATCCATCGCATAAATCAGGTAAAACATATCATAGATCAATCGAACCGTTGCACATATATATCTCATCAAGTGTCAAGTATACAATGAAGTCTGAAAAGGATGAAAATAACATCATGTCAAAAATGGCTATATATGTCTCTCAAAGAGTACACAACTGATATCAAGTGGTACTCGCACCAGAAGGAGTAGGTCTCGCACCAGTATCTAGACCACCACCAGATTTCCTAGGATCTCTTAGATCTCTCGGATCCCTCGGGAGAGGCTGTGTCACACCTCTGCTCACTATCCTCGAACGAGTCCTCTATGAGCGAGACTGAGCATAACTAACTCTCTACTCTGGGGGGAAAAACTCATGATAGCGGCTCCTATAAAACTCAATCTCGACACCTACCTGCATAGCCTCTCGCATGTAGTCTGCCACAGAAGTCCCATCTGCCACTCTCTGCAATCTCTTTGCAGTCGCTTGTGCTGTCTCTGCTGTCTATCTGACAGTATCTCGCTCTGTAGTCAAGGTCGTGATCTGTGCCTAGGCAGTGGTCAACTGTGCTCGTACACCTGCTAACTGAACCTATGTCATCACTGCTACCTGTAGGGCCTCATCTCTCTCACCAATCAGAGAGGTAATCTATGTCTGTGCAGTAGCTAGTTGTGCCTGCATCTGAGCTTGTGTCTGTGCTAGTAACCCCTGCACCTGTGCTAGTTGTCCCTGTAAGGTCTGAACCTGCACCTATAAACCTACAACCTCTGATCGCTCTGTCGACGAGGAAGCAACAGCCTACCTCTTATGAGGTGCACTAGAAGATGGCTTTGTAGTACCCGCTACGCTCGGTCTCCCCCCATCTCCATTATCATCATCACTGCTCTCCTCGCTGCTCTCACTGTCATCATCACTGCTACTCTCACTGTCATCATCTCTCCCCCATCTCTGACCAACCTAAACACCCCTTGCTAGTACTGCTATTGGTGTTGGTGCTGGTGCTGCCGCTGGTGCTGGTACTGGCTCATCCAGAATAGTAATACGTGGAGGAGGGTACAGAGCCAAATACTGTCCGTACTCAGGAGTAACAGGTGCCTCGACAATGTCCTGTCAAATATCCCATACTGATGGCTGTAAAGCATGATAACCCTCAACAAGTGCCCTATAAGGCAAACTAGGACCCCAATCACTGACATTTATTCATCGTCGTCCATAATTTGCTACTCCCTGTGGCATGCACTGAACAATACCATACTGCCTGTAGACGCGATGAAATAGGAATCGCTCCAAGATCTTGGGGCTCTTCCCAATCAAATACATCGAATCGGACAAGAACCCCAACTCAATATCATCATCATCCCAGTCATCACAGTCCAAATAGGGACACCAGGTCACTGCCTTCACATCATCAATAATCCGCCTCCAATAATCTAGCTTACCCATCATATGCTGGGTAGGCCTGCCTCTATACCAAAACACATAAGGCCTCATCATTGGTCTCGCTAACACTGGCACAGGACGCATAACAGCAATATGCTCCCATGCCCATACCTGAAGAAGTGTGGCCCCTGTTGATAAACTGCTACCTCCAAGGTACACAATCCAGTGTAAATCATGATATAACTGGGCAAGCATACACATGCCCCAAGCATATCTCGTCTTGTGGGCCACCAAACCCTCTAATACCTGACCCCATCTGAGAGATAGACCCTTTGACCTCTTATTAGGATAAAGGAATCCACCAATAAAGCTGGCCAAAACTGAAGGAAGTGGAGCATATGAATCATGCATCTCTACCCAAGGAATCCACTCTCCCGCAATCTGGGGATCTTGAAAGACTCTCCGCATAGCCTCCACCCCACCAACCTCCTCTGAATCATGCACGACAATCTCCCCAACGAAAGGAATGCGAATAATACACCATACATCCTCTGGCGTCACAGTCATCTCGCCAGTAGGTAAGTGGAAGGTGTTGTGGTCACTATGCCACCGCTCTGCTAAGGCTGTCAATAGACCCCTATTAAGTCTAATATGGGGCATATCAAGTAACATCGCTAAACCGCAATCGGTAATATGCTATCTCTCATCTGGTGAAAGTCGCGGTACCATGTCAAATGGCCAAGGGAACTGCTCTCGCACCTGGATAACATCTAAATGCTCCTGTTATCATACAAAGAGAACATTTTAATCAAAATATCAAACATCGAGAGGTCATCAAATTTTTAAAAATTGTGCTTTACCTATCAAACTATCAATTTATCAAGGAACCCTCATCTATCAATCGGGTTCATTCCTTCAGAAAGTTTAATTATTCCTTGCCTATCATGAGGGTAATTATTATCAATCAATAGATTTCACTCATCATGAGATCGTTTACCATATATTTTAGTCAAGATCAAACTAAAATAGATGGAATCAACAACAAATCGACGAAAATCAAAATGCACAATTTTCATCAATCTATACCTCCAAGCGCTACAAAATCTTATTGAAGCACTACAAAATCAACCTAGAGCGCTAAAAAATTTGGCGCGCTACAAAATCCTATTGACGCGCTGTAAAAACAACCCAACATGCTAAAAATTCTGGTGTGCTATACAATCCCACGGACGCACTACAGATTTCTATGGGCGCACTACAACAGATCACAAACGCGCTACACCACGTCCGCCGTGCGCTAAAACACTAAAAACATGTGCAAAAAGACACAAAAAGAATGGGCGTGAATCATGAGGAGGATTTGGGGTACATACCTGAGGTCCATAGTCGGTCGGACGCTAGTGACGTCGCACACGCTCGAGTCGGTGGGTGTGGTAAGGGATCGGCATCCTGAAGCTCTAGTACTCTGAGGGTCACTATCACAAGATTGTCAAAGTCAAATGCACAAATGACTTTTGAAAATGACCTTTTGAGCTTTTATAAGTTACTATTGTGTGATTTTCATGGGATTTATTTATTTTTCCTTCTGGGGAATTAATTCTTATCTATCACAGGGGCATTTTTGGATAATTTTGTTGGGAGATAAATTGTTTTCTTCACCAGTTCATCATCAAACCATCACAAAGATTCAAAATTTTTGAAAAATCATAACACAAATCCAAAATTCATCAATTTATCTCTCGTGGGGGCATATATCGTTATCATTTCCAAATTCATTTTCTGGGGCAAATCAGGGACATATTTTAAAAAACTTTTCGTCAATACTAGCAGTTGAGGCAAAATCATTCTTTGAAGCAATGCGTAAACACATCACTTCAAAGAGGGGCAAAATGTAGACACCTAAAAATGGTCTGGAGAATCTAATTAATTAAATATGACTTATTTGATTAATTTATCTTAAATTCATCTACTTAGTAAATAAATATAAATATTTATTTATATTAAGTTCATTATTAATTCTTCTATTTGTCTCCTAATTAAATAAACAAAATTAAAAACTTTGTTTTATTTAATTATTATCATTTTCATCATATTATCTCTCTTAATTAAATAAACGAAATTTAAATCTTTGTTTTATTTAATTATTATCATTTTCATCATATTATTTCTCTCTTAATTAAATAAACGAAATTAAAAACTTTGTTTTATTTAATTATTATCATTATTACTTCTTTTATATTTCTATCATAAATTAAATGCAGAACTTAAAATAATTTGTGTTATTTAATTACCTCATCACATTTCTTCTTAATTAAATAAAGATATTCTAAAATCTTTTATTTAATTATCATTTTTCCTTTTTGTTTTAATTTAATAAACAAACTCTATAGTTTGATTTATTAAATTATTCAATCCTCTTTTTGCTAAATTTAAATAAATTAAAATTATTTAAATTTATGCATAAATTTTATACCACTATTCACTCACCAATAAATTTAAATTTTCAAAATTTAATTAATGGCACTGCCATTCACGGGAAAAGCTTTGGGGACAAACCTGCAAGAAATTCTCTCAAGAACCTTCCACCCACCTTCCTTCTTATCTTTCCTGGTGTTTTCATGGGGATAAACCATCCTCCATGATCAGCTCCATCTTCTCATCCCATGTCTTTCAATTCTCCAGATTGAATCACAGCCCCTTATCCCATATCCCTGTGCAATTGTGTTGTCGTGAAAGCTATAAATACAGCTCTTGGGCTACAGGAAATGGATCCTAACTTGTGCAATCTTACTCTGCAGGTTTTCCAAACATTCAAGCATTCAAGCAATCTAGTTTTAGGATCAATCTATCAAGCATCCATCAAGCTTTCTTTAGTATTTCATAGTTTACAATCATGGTTGTTTACAGTAGTTTATTTCTCATGAATTTTACTGTCGAATCATCTTAGTTGCATTATAGAATCATAATAGCTTAATTCTCATTCTCTAAGTGTCATTTCAATAGTTTAATTAGCTTACAAATCTGAAAGCTAAGTAGATTAGAGAAATCTTTAGAGTTAGAGAGCAATAGGATAGATTTCTGAAGATTTATAGTTTAAATTAGTTTAAATTCTTTAAATCTTAGATGCAATGTCCTATTTAGAAGCGTAGATGCATGTTTAACTTGTTTTCCCCATTCTACCACTTACAATAAGATTCTCTCATTTTCCACCTATTGGAGGCTCACCTATTGGATAACCCGAGGTTCCATTAGCCTAGAGTGAGCATGCATTATTGTTTGCATAGTTGACATTGAGTTATGCTTGTGAACATTTGGACAAACATTCAAGATGTGTTCCACACCATGTTGGAAAATTAAGGCTTGAGCCACCCCTTTCTTTTGGACAAATAGTTGAGGCATGTTCCACATCACATTGAACAGTTGAGGCTTGATCCACCTTTTTGTTTCCCTTTCATTTAGGTCTTTGATGTTGTATGATGATCTTTGACATTGTTTCATGCATGTCTTGAATGTCTACTTTAGTGTGATTTTGACATGGGGTCATCATCTCACTAAAGTGGGGGCTAAATGTTGTGTAGAAAAAGGTATCCCTTTACATTTTCACACTTAATTAGGAATTAATATTAAAATGGACTTAATTGTGCCTTATTTTTTGTGTTGTAAAGTGTACCTTTTTACACTTTCACACTTATTTAGGGCTCCTTTTATTAATTGAGCTTAAATTTCCTTAATTGGACCCTTTAATTCAAATCCAAGCCTAATTAATCACATTTTCCAAAGAGGAAAACCCAAAATTCATTAATGCCTACACATAACACTTCTCATTGAGCAATGTGTGTCCTAGGTGAGTGACCTAGGACCCATTCGCCCAGACCTAGTACCTAAATTTAAATTATATTTTTGGGGGTATTTTAACATATTCAAATCCATATTCAAATGTCAGCTTGTGTTATTTGAATTTTAGGAAATTAATGTTACATACCTATAAATATAAGGTCATTCCACTATGTTTCACCTAGCAAATTTTCTAAGAAATTTTTATGAGATCAAGAGAAATTCAAGGCATTCAAGAGAAAATTTATTGAAGAATTTTTGCAGCAATCAAGATCCAATTATCATGTCAAATTCTTCTTGCATCATGCATGTTGTTGGAGCTAATATGATGTAGGTTTCAAGATCCATTCAAGCATTCAAAGAATTATTCCAAATTAGGATTCAAGGTTCAAGATCCACACCCATTGAAGCCATTTCATGTAAGTTGCAGATCTATAGTTCAAGGTTCATTCAAGGGTTTGGTGAGTTGTGACATTGAGTTTTCCATTCATCATTCCTTTCTTGCTATTTTGTTTCATTTCAAGGTTTAATTACCAAAAAGGGGTTTGACCAAGGCAAAGCCCCATTCACCAAAAACAAAAAAAAAATCCCTCTTGATTTGTGTTTGCAAATTTAGGTAGAAGAAATCTTGAAGATCTATTGAAGAGAAAAATTGCATAACTTGTCAATTTGAAAAGTCTATCACAAAAGTTTTCATGTCACGAAAACTCACTTGCAAAATCTATTTCTAGCTTTTCAAACCTAAAACTTGGGAAACTTGAAGGATTTAGATCTATAGTAGAGGCTCCTAAGATTTGTAGAAAAACCCTAACTCGGGACCCATTCACCCTTGGGTGAATGAGTCCCAGATTAGCTTCAACATAGTACTTTTGGTGAGTGGTACACATCATCTTACCCCTCTCTAATATGTGATCTGATTTTTGGTCCTACTTATTTTGATTTTAATCTTCAATATCCAAGTTGTAGATTGCATTTTGGGTTTTATTTGTTATTTTTCAATCTTTCTCCCCAAAGTGTTATTTAATTAGGACCCCCATCCTTGCAAAAAAGGAAATGTTTAGATTCACATCTTTAGTTGACTCACCTAAGGGTTGTAAGTCAATTCTTTGTGTGGATCTCATTTCCTAATAAAATAGAAGAGAAATAGGTCCCTAGGTGGTTCAATCCCATTTTGATCACCCAATCTAATCCATATCCAATTTTTTTCTTTATTTCACTTTCATATCAGATTCATATATTTTTAGTCCAAACTTTAGCTTGTCAAAATTAATTGTACCACTATAATCTATGTCCATTTTCTTAATCATCTTCCTCAAACCAGAAATCTCTTCCTCTTATTCAGGCTCTCCTTTGTTGGTCTATTTCCATTTTTTGTCTCCTCTTTTGGCCACTTTTATCACCCATTGGTGGTGCACATTCCTTGAAACATACACTCTTAAGCTATTAGTCATCATGAGTGTGAATGTGAACACTGTTGTGCAGTTTTTGCACACACGCCCCACTTGGAGTAGGGACCCTCTTTTCGGATGTCTTTGGACCTTTGGTTTTATTGGACTTATCTTTTTGAGGTCTTGGCATGTAGGTTTTGTTGGCTTTGATCTTTCCTTGAGGCTTGAATAGGTTAAAATTGAGTTTTAAGCAAAATCCAGGTTTTCACCTGAATCCGGGATTTTCCGGCTTCGGCGGATTTTTCGGGCTCTAGTTTACTGTCTATTCATCGCTGCATTTTCCGAATCAGGGTTTCTACTTGACCCCAGGATTTTCCGGTTCTGGAGGATTTTCCCGGTCTGCATCAAAATCCTGAACTTCGTTATATTCCCAGTTTTCGCATTTCCGCAAAATTTGTGTTCATCCAGATTTCCACGTATCTTGGGATTTTCTGAAATTCTGTTTTGGGTTCGGGTTTTTGGATTTGTCAGGTGCGTCTTGTTGCTCATTAATGACCGAGGTATCTTTGCTCAGAGGCGTAAATGGATCAGTTTAAAACCTTCTAAGCATCATTTTAACTCCATCATTCACTTGTTTGCTGCCTTGGCGTCTGAAGTGCTTTCTCCATTTGAGCTTTGAGCATTGATCTTGGGTCGCTTGCATGTGGATTGTGTGGAGTGCTGATTGAGGTTTTCATTGCTTGGGCGTGCTTGCTTCATGGTTTCTTCTTCGATTTTGAGTTTCATCTGCAATAATCCATGGTAGGTTATCGATGGCCCCTCTTATTTGTTTCTGCAATGATTGAGTTTTCTGTATTGATTGGTGGTCATTTCGTGTCGGCCCATGTTAGCCACGATTTCCTCCTTATCGAGTTAGGGTTTGACCCGTTTCTTCATGGAACCTCATCACCCATGCCATATGAGCGCTATGTATCTGTTAGATGATGGGTGCACACATTTGGAAGGGGTTCTGGGTTAGATTGTTTGCCCTCTTAGTGTGTAATCTGCCATATTGTGCAAGGTTAGGGTTTTTTCGATGTTCGGCCCAGAATGGCAAATTAGTTATGATTGGTCGATCTTGCACTTATATTAAACTGATCTCTGCCTTGTGAGGACTCGGAGTGCCCAGACTGATCTTTATAGATGATATTTTAAAACCTCGAGCTTACCCTGGTTTTAATGGCGGGGGTCTGGTTATCAAAATTAGGGCATCGTTGTTTTGTCATGAAGACTCGTCATTTGAGAGCTTTGGGAATTTGAAATCATTTGCATTCTGAATCTTGTTGGTTAGCATCAATTTTAGGGCCGTTAGAATCCAAGTAGAAAAGATTGCATGATTGTTTGATTAATGGTTTGCGTGTTGCCGATCGTCGGGTTCCCGTGGTGTCCGCGAAATTTCTGCGCACACAGATTTTCCCGGTTTAGGCTAATTCCGTGGAGTGGAGTAATTTCTAGAACATTTCGAACTGTCCGTGAAAATTTTCCCCATCTAGATTTTTTTGGGTTTCCTGTCTGGCTTCATCCTTTTCGATTGTCTGAAGATAGGATTAATGGAGTAAATACTAAATGCCTATTTCTTGTTGCTAATGAACAAATTACATGATAATCTAATTATCTTTTGGCTGAACTAACGATTTATGTGACTGATGATGTTTTGGCAGCAAGAATCCATCCGGGTCGAATTTCTCTGAAATTCTGCGCTGACTGGATTTTCCCGGTTTGCGTGGTTTTCCCGGACTACTTTATTTTTCCAGATTTTTAGAGATTGGCAGTTTGTGTTGGCTTTTAACTACCTTATATGATTTTATGCTGATCTTTTGGTTGGAATATGAATGATAATTGAATACTCATGATGTCCTTTGTGAATGTAGGCCGAATCAAGCAAGGCTACAGCAGGAAAGTCCAAAGGCGACACGGAGGGGTCCTCCATCTTAGAGGCAGAGAGATTAAGGTTAGACACTAAGAGCCAGCTACCAAAAAGTAAGATATCTTCCGTGTGGTCCGAGGTTTCTGACACAAATGTGGGGGCCTGGAGATATGAGGAGTTCAAGCAGAGGACAGCTGAGAAGTATCTGTCAGTCTTAAGGAATGGAATGATGAAATCCGGGTTGGTTCATGTGGCAGGTTTCCCTCCAGTGATCCAATGTTATGAGTTGATTTTAGAATGTTCCCGGTAGTATGATTTTGATACCCAAAGGGTTTTTAGTACTGAGGGAAGATTCTTGGCTAATTTCAGCCTTGTCTCTATTTCCCGAGCTTTTGACATGCCTGATTTTCCTTCAGTATGTGCTCTAAACATGGACTTGGCCAAAACATATTATGAAAATGATCCCATCAAATCTCAACAAATGATTAATGCTTGGTTGGAGAAACCAAAATCACACTATTCTAAACTGCCCAAGCAGTTGCACAGAGTTAAATTCAGGTCAGACATTTATGATGCTATAACATTCTTGAGCAGAGTGGCAGGTTTGAAGACTGCTAGAGTGTTAGAGAGTTGGATGGTCCATGTGATCACCAAAATTGAGCAAGGGACCAACTATCATTGGGCCGGGCTTATTAGTTCTGAAATTGATAAACAGCTGAGGAACGTCCTAGAGACTAAGAGGTTCACCATGTCCTCCTATGTCATGTATGTGCTTGCCAGATTCTACCCATACAGGGGTTTGAATCCACAAGGGACGTTTAGACAAGACATAGTCTATGAAGTATACCCGAAGTTGCACCTAGGACACAAAGATTACAGAAGGACTAATGATGCATTCACAATGCATATCACCCGAATGCTTCAGAATGCCGAGCATGTGAGACTGTCAAATGGAGCCAAAGGATTGATAAAGAATTATGGGGCTTGGTTCATTCAATTTCCCACCTTCACCTACCTTAGAATTGATGGATGCCCAGTTGCTCCATACAGGTTACCTAGGTACCCCACAGATCACATTGTGCTATTGGAGATTGTCAGACAGATTTGTGAGTTTGATGCCATTGTAAAGAAGGAAAAGCATAAGACAGACTTTGGTGGAGATTTCCCCCTTGGAATTGGTGTAGCAGAAGTGTGCCCTTCCATCCAATCAGCACACACCGCAGGAGATTAATTGGTAGCATATGGTTTCTCCTTCCACTCCAAAAGGATGAACTTTGATATCACAGGAGAGGCACAGAAGAAGGCCACTAGGGAGTACCGGCATAAAGATGACCTAGAGGACTATTGGGTCAACATCAAAGATGATCTTGAAGCCAGAAAGAAGAGGTACTCCAGGCTCCCTGTTGAAGTAATCAGACAGTACAATGTCAAGTTGATTCCGGACCAACTGGAGGATGATGGAAAGCTGGTGCAGGATCATGCCTATGAAGTTGTTAAGGATAGGTCAATCGGGGAAATCAACTAGAATGAAGATGAAGTCACATAATTGGAAGACCTAATGGCCCCAGTCATGAAATTTACTTCTTCTTGGTTGAAGCATAAGGTTTGGGAGCTGGAAAGTGAGAAGGTAACCTGTACCTTCAATTTGATGGGAAACCTTAATCCCATGTCTACTTCAGAAGAATCCAAGGAAGAGGACCCCAAAGGGAAAACCAAAAAGAGCTCGCCTTTCAAGATAAAGATCAGAGGTCCTAAAGAAAGTGAGCCTGAACCCAAAAGGAAGCCAAAAGGAAAGAAGAGGAGTAGGACTTTGAAGATTGGCAAATCCTCTGATGAGGAAGAATTGGAAAAAGTAGAAGAAGAAAGTGCTCCTCCACCACCAAAGAAGACCAGAACAATCAAGGCTTCAAAGAAGAAGGTTCAGGATACATCAAAGGATAAGCCTCCTATTGTTGATGTAGAGAGTTCAGGAGAGAAGACCAAGGTCTATATGAGAAGATCAAGGACTCCATCCCCTAAGGAGCCAATGCAAAAGAAGGACCTTTCTCTGGAGATGACAACTATAGAGCCATCTAAGGCTGCTTCTCCTCCACCAAGCGCGCCCGAGCAGGGGATTCTTGAGGAGCATGAAACTAGCGGAGAGGCGGAGCCATTCAAGGAAGGGGAGCTCTTTGGTGTTGCTGTAGAGCTTGAAGTTGAAGAGGTAGAAAAGCATCCTTCTCCTCTAGTGATGTATGAAGATTCTCCAGAGATTGGCAGAGGAAACATATCGCCTGAGCAAGAGGAAGACACCCTTGTTAGAACACCATCACCGGTACAAGAGGTGGAGCTTGAATAAGGTGATCAAGGTGAGAAGCTCCCTGAAAAGGAGGAAGATAAAACAATTGAAAAGGAAGAAGAGAAAACAACAGAACAGCAAGAAGAAGCAAGAACAGAGGAAATCCAGGTAGAACCTGCAGCCCCGGATTGGCTTGAAAAATAGATTGCAAGGAAGAAACAAGTAGTTTTCGAAGACACTCCCTTGGATTAGGATGAAATGTTATCTAAAATTGGCAAAGGGAAGAAAAAGAAGGCAGCTAGGGTGGTCTCAAAGATGGAGAGAGATGAAGCAAATAACTGAGTTATCCACATTGCCACCCCTACCGCAGACAAGACAAGAGAAGATGTCATTGGTCAAGACTACAATGTGTAGACTATTAACCTTGGACCAGCATCCATGGAGTAGGATATAGAGGAATATGAAGGGTCTAGTGCAGTGATCATCGATAGATTAAGAAAAGAGACCCAGACCAAGCACGAGCTAAGAAAGGAGAATGAAAGACTTAGGAAATGTTTGGAAGAGGTGATGAAACCCCTGCAGTCTCTCCACCTATCTTCCTCTGCTACTCCTGGTCACTTACCCAAGGAGACTATCTCCGAGATAGAGAAGATGAAAGCCTCTACTCAAACTGTGATAGATTGGCTAAAGGATGTGCAAATGAAAGGAGATAATACAATCAAGAATATCTTGTCAGTTGGGAAGGATGCAGTTTGAGCCAAGGAATTATTGGAGCATGTGTTATCTCAAGATAAAGAGGACATTGACCTCTTGCTGCAGAAATCCAGGGGCATCATGGAGTATGGTAAAGAACAATTGGTTGTGGATGGTATCCTTCCTTCCTCTAGGTTGGATGAACCCTGGGAATGGTTTGAGGCTCTACAGATTCGGCATAAGGCCATGAAAAAGATCCAGAAGTGAAAGAGGCAAATAGATGGTGATCTTACTGGGGTATATGAGGGATGCATTGCATTCTTTGAGGTCATGACCGGCAGGAGGAAAATTGCTCCAAAATACCTGAGTTTGGAATAGCTAAGAGAATGGTGGCATGAATTTTATGCCCCAGACTCTGAGAGTGTTATAATTGGCCACCAGCTAGATGATGCGGCCACCTACTTGGCAATAATGGATAAATACCAAGCACATAAGGATGACTGGGATAAGACTGTTAAACAGTCAAAAGAGGAAATTGATTCCATTCATTTTCGGCTTAGGGTATTGCCTTTGCCACCTGTCACCGAATTGGATAGAACATTCTTGAAGGTCCAAGGATCATCGGCTCAGAGCAAGGATAAGGGAGGCGGTGTTTAATGCCATTTTGAGATTCGTGCTTCCCTATTATCATAGGGCATGCATTGGACCGGACTACATCAGGGACTATGTCTAGGCCGACCTAGATGATATATGTCATTTAATGTGTGCCTTATTTTGATTTCCTAAGGTCGACTTGTTTTGGTGGTTATTCTTTTTTTGTAAAAATATTTGGCTAGGCCGACATATCTTGAGATTTATTATAAAAGGCATTCCTACCTCATTGTAAGAGGTTAGACATTAGATATTAGACATTAGAATTGGACAAAAAAGAGTTAGAGAATTTTGTGAATTTCTTGAAGCAAGTATTGTAATCAGAATAGTGGAATTGTTGCAGTATTTTGATGATCTAATACAATTGAAGGCATTGTAGTTTTCCTGGTGCAATCTCTTGTGTCAGTTTATCTTGCATGGTTTTATTGTTCTATCTTTCAAATTGCTTGAAGATTTAGGGTTTAGTGTTTAGAATTAAATTAATTTTAGTTTGGTGAATGATGTTTATGATTTCATATTTGGAATGTTTGTAGCAATCTCTGGTCTATACTCCCAGTAACTATCTGATTGTAGTAGGCTGGTGAAGTCAACCTGGACCATATATTCACATGTGCTTAAGTTCGATTGTGGATGAATGTCTATGATTTGAAAATCTATATGCCTTAGAAGATTGCACCGTTCTTGTGATATTGCATTGTGGGTTAAGCAGGAATTGGTTGTTTGAGGTTGGTCCATTCCAAATATCTATCATCTGCATTGTTCATTCTAGGAATAGTTTAGATTTTATCATATTCTTGCACCCTTATCTTTTGCTATTTCTTTATCATCTGGTTAGATTGAGGATTAACGATCATCATATTGCAAAATTTGATAAATTGATAGATACAGTTTTCTTGTAGTAAGGTCCCTCTGTGATTACCAGCATCTTCACATATTATCTGAGTTGTTTATGCATTGTCATGACCTGACACCCGAGAGACCTTGGGGTGATTTTCAGTGATTTATTGTTGAAGATTACCTTTCAAGAGAGATAGAATATTGCATTCTATCTAAGTTGTTGCTGTGCAGAAAACACCATCAACAAACACCCAAGTTATCATCTCTAGGAGTAGAGGTTATGGTAAAAATATGCTACTTTGAATGGAGATATTGCAAGACACTTGACAACATGTTTTGACTACTTCTATATTTAAAACCATGAGATTTTGTGGATGAGATAAATGAATATTTCATGCATGATAAAGAGCAAATATATCACTACAAATAAATGGTTAGAATACTAGAAAGCCTTAAAACTCATAAGTCTATGGAGTCTCCAAGGGATTTTAGATCTGTTTATTCTATTTTTGTAAACTTCTTATCAGCAAGCATCCTTAAAAAGTTCTCACAGAATGTGTATGTAGAGATTTAATCCCCTCATAGGATTCCTTACCTTTGGTATGTGGAAGAATAGTAGAATAATTTAGGCACACCATAGAGATTATGATTTGTAGTGTGACCAATACGGAGATTCTAAGTTTAGGTTTTGTATGTATAATATCCCAAGAAAAATAACCACATCCATTCAAGATGGAAAATTGATATCCCCTAAGAACTTCATGAACAATGGACAAGTGAATAAAACAACTGGCAATGGGTGATCCCACAATAATGGGTTATAGTTTTTGGCCAAACTTGACATTAAAATCAAGATTTTTCACTAGATATTCACTTTCTTACACCCATAGCAGCTAAACCATAAGAATTTGAAGAAGAATCAAACTAGTTATTAGTTATATCTTTTGTGTAGATTCTAATTATATATATTTTTTTTAATTAAAAACTAAATTGTGAATCATTTATATAATTTTTAATAGCTTATTTTTTCTACTAATCAACATTTTTAAAAAGTGATGTTTACTTCGGACTGCATAACTTTTTTTATAGACAGGATACAATTCTAATTTTTAAAATACAATTTTTTCACACCAATATCTAGTGCATGGATATTTTTTCATAATTTTTTGTTACATATTTTTTTAATTAATTTTCCGAGGCAGTGTAATTATAATTTGGATAGAGGCGTACTTCAACCTGCATAAATTTTTTTGTATTCATTTGAATTAACTTATTCTTTTTTTGTTGGAATAAGGACATCAATACCTAGTTCACATGTATTTTTTAGAATTATTTTTCTCTATTTTTCTATTTTTTCGTATGTGTGAAACCAAGAACTTGATGTTCATTGAAAATCCTACATTCACAAGAAATAAAAAAATAAATATAATAATCAAATTAAACATATTTAAAATTATACTTTTTGTGAAGCTTATAATAAGGGCTACATACTTACAAAACATAACTTTTAAATGAATTCATTTGATCACCCAAAAGGTAAATCAAAAGTAGTTTTTTATCAGCATTTTGATAAGTGTAGAGGAGACTCGATTATAGGTATGGTTTAAATCTAACAAGGCTCTATCCAAGGAGGTTTGATCTAAGGGGGTTTGAGAAATCCCTCTTTAATTAAAATCATTTAAATGGAACCTTTAAAGTCTTAAATCATTATATTTTCTAAAAATATGTGATTTTATGCAAAACTCAGGATGTCCCAAAAAGTGTAACCCATTATTGTGGCAGCACCCAAACTTTATGAGTGATCCCTTTGCCATTATAAGCTCTTAGGAAGAAATTAAAGTACTTTCATTGAGTCCCTATAGTATTGGGAGTGCATGGCCAAAAATTGCATCCTTTAGATGATATACCCATGTCGATCCTTAATGAGCCTCTATACGGAGAATATTAAGAGAACTTATGTAACATGTTGCAACAATATCCAACTTAACATAATCCACATAAATACTTCCAATATTTTTCAAGGCTTTTCCTTTTCAGGGCCCATCTGAAGGACCAAAATGTATGCCACCATCTCATTATTGCACTAGTATTATTGGTATTTTATGACCATAAGAACCTGCATGCCTTCAACACCACTGATACCAATTCCAATGTTTTCTGCCTGAATCATGACTACAAGCCTTTGGTAATTGGCCTTCCTTCTATTTTTTTAAGACTCAACATCAAATAATTGATGCACATATAGTAGCTACCCTAAAAAATGTGTTTAAAAACTTTATCAAGTGCATATGTTAGTGATTTCCCATCAATAATCAATGCATACTCAATTTATCCATTGTCAACTTGTGAACTTCAAATGTTTCCCTTTAGTCTTTTCATTCTCTTTCCCTTCTACATATAAATTATTTTCACCAAAGAACTTGATGTTCATTGAAAATCCTACATTCAAAAGAAATAAAAAAATAAATATAATAATCAAATTAAACATATTTAAAATTATACTTTTTGGGAAGCTTATAATAAGGGCTACATAATTACCAAACATAAATTTTAAATGAGTTCATTTGATCACCCAAAAGGTAAATCAAAAGTGGCTTTTTATCAACATTTTGATAAGTGTAGAGGAGACTCGATTATAGGTATGGTTTAAATCTAACAAGGCTCTATCCAAGGAGGTTTGATCTAAGGGGGTTTTAGAAATCCCTCTTTAATTAAAATCATTTAAATGGAAACTTTAAAGTCTTAAATCATTATATTTTCTAAAAATATGTGATTTCAGGTAAAACTCAGGATGTCCCAAAAAGTGTAACCCATTATTGTGGCAACACCCAGACTTTATGAGTGATCCCTTTGCCATTATAAGCTCTTAAGAAGAAATTCAAGTACTTTCATTGAGTCCCTATAGGATTGGGAGTGCATGGCTAAAAAATGCATCCTTTAGATGATATACCCACGCCAATCCTTAATGAGCCTCTATACAGAGAATATTAAGAGAACTTATGTAACATGTTGCAACAAGATCCAACTTACCATAATCCACATAAATACTTCCAATATTTTTCAAGGCTTGTCCTTTTTAGGGCCCATCTGAAGGACCAAAATGTATGTCACCATCTCATTATTGCACTAGTATTATTGGTATTTTATGACCATAAGAACCTGCATGCCTTCAACACCATTGATACCAATTCAAATGTTTTATGCCTGAATCATGACTACAAGCCTTTGTAATTGGTTCCTTCTATTTTGGCAAGACTCAACATAAAATAACCAATGCACATATAGTAGCTACCCTAAAAAATGTGTTTAAAAACTTTATCAAGTGCATATGTTAGTGATTTCCCATCAATAATCAATGCATACTCATTTATCCATTGTCAACTTGTGAACTTCAAATGTTTCCCTTTAGTCTTTTCTTCTCTTTCCCTTCTACGTAGAAATTATTTTCACCTCTATATTTCCAACACTTATAGAAGACTCGCCCATGATGATCTCATTAACATGTAATGATGTTGAGTCTTTACTAGCAATAATTCTATTTGCAAACTGTTCATTTTCACTGGAAGCCATCATGAAACATGGGTTCATATGACACTTTACTACTAAAATCAATGCATCAATGAATTTTATAAATTCACTTCAGATTGTGCATGTAACTCCTTGTTGTCATCCTTCAGTTTTTTTGCACCATTAACAAGAAGATCATCATGTGGATAAATATCTATGCAAATAAAAAGAATCTAACAAAGCAAAAACAATGTGTTTTCCTATAGGGCTAAGCCTAGCCATGAGTACATCTTATTTCATCTTAAAAGTCTTACATTTTGTGTAATTAGTTGTTGTGACAAAATTTAATTTAAGTAGTTTCCACCATTAGCATATCCAAAATAGGTGACCAAAATATCATCTCATAAATCCTATATGCAGTGGTCCTACCTTGCTCAAATGAGTATTCAATCCATTAGTAGTTAACAACTCTTCATGTGTACTCATTTCTAATAGGTTGGCCCTCTTCTATAATAGCAATAAATTTAGCATTCCTTATCAAAAAAATGTATTGAGCAATGATGGTTGTTGAAAAATCCAGCATTGGTATCTCAAGACCACCAATGACTTCATCGAGCAATAAAATGCAAGGTTTAATTTTATATCTTCAACCTCACATGTATCCTTTTATAATTCCAAATTATCTCTATCATATTTCTCTCTTGTTCTATGACAACTCTCAAACTTGAAATATTTCTATAGAGTCTAATTTCTAGAGATTTATTTGAGTATTGTCTCATAAGCAACACTAGCTTCTAAACTATAGATTGACTATCCATCCCACATTTTATCTCAATTATAGTACACACAAATTCCACTATACACTTCCAACCACCTTGAAACAATACCCTTTAAGATAATAAATGGAAGAAAATAATAAGCCCACATTGCATGGCTACAAAATCTAGAAGTTGAGTGTCAAAGAAGATTAAAAACTCCACATTTCCCTTTCAATATGGTGTTTGAAACAATCCTGGCCGCCATAGTAGTTTGTTGAAGTTGTTGTGGAAAACCCTAAAAATTCTCCACAACCTAAAAGTCGGCCCATGTTCTTATTGGACTCAAACTTGCATTAAGGAATTCCCTCCAAAAGTTGATAACGTGAGTTTTAAGCAAGAAAAGAATCTTTGACCAATTCAAGGCTTCTTAGATTCTTAATAGCCTAAGACTCTTTTTAGACAAAATACACTTTCTAATCCTTTTCCCTTAAAAATATTTAAACTCTCCAAAAACCTTAAAAAGCTACCCATTAAAAATAATTAGACCATTAGTCAAAATAGGTTAACACTAACAATTATCCTTGATTTTTAGAAGAGATTTGGATCCCCCATGTAATTTAGATTTCTATTTTTCTTTCTTCTTGTTCTTCTTATTTCCTTTCTCATTTGACCTTCCATGAATAGCTAAGGCCTCCTTATTAGATTCAAAAAATAATATCTACATATCCTTCAAGAGTAATAATGTAACTACCTCATCCATCTTGAGTTTATAGGAAGTGCTTATGATTGCAATCACCAAATGATCCCATGATTCTGGGAAACAACATAACAATATTGTTATGAAATAACTTGTATAATATAATAATATGATACAAAATATAATAAAAATTATACTTAATGATAATACGCCACTTTTAGGGGGAAACCTCCTAATCCACTTTGAGGGGGATACCACCAATATTCTTAAATAAGAACTCAATACTTCACATGATGATAATAACTTACTTATACCTACTATATACCATACTTATGCCTAGGATATCACCTAGGCCAACCTAGATAACCCTATATAAGCCTTAGGCCAACCTAAATAACTAAATGATAGTATAATTTAATGATAATATGACTTAATTAAGAGTTAAGGTAGCCACAATCTGACTACTCATAACACTATACATACTATAGGGGTAGGGGCATAACATTTCCATGCTCTTTATAGAAGTATTGTTCTCAATGCTAACTTTTTCTTTTTCTTCTTTTTCATCTCCTTTTTTACTTCTACTACTTCTTCTTCTTGCTCTTGTTATTTCTCATGTTTGTGTTCTTGTTATTTCTCTTTCTCTTGCTCTTACTCTTATTCTTGTTCTTGATTGTATTCTTTCTCTTTCTCTTTCTCTTTCTCTTTCTCTTTCTCTTGCTCTTTTTCCTATTCTACTTCTTGTTCTTTTTATTTTTCTTCTTTTTTTGGCTACTTTTTGTTTTGAATAAATTCTAGAACAATAATTTTTTAATAAATCACACAAATTATGTCAAAATACTCTAATTTTTTTTGTAACTTACCAAGGCCTAGGCTGCACTTTCTTAGAAAGACCTAAAATTTTGGTGTTTTTCAATCTTGAGAGAAAATTTGTTGGAAATCTTATTTTTGCAATAAATCACTTAATTGTGCTTCAAGTACTCAACAATTTTTATTATAGGCTCCCTTATTACTTCTACAAAAACCCACTATACCTTCAAACCATAAATTCCAAACTGGTGTAAATTTGGATCTAATTTTTTTGGGTTTTGAGGTATGTGTTAGGAAATATTGCATATAACCCATGATCTTAATTCATTTCCTACATGACCCATGAGAGATAAACATTCATACAAGTAACCACAATGCATAGATCAAATAGACAAGCCACAAGATAACACAAGATATACCCTAGGAAAACCCTTGAGAGGAAAAAACCCAACCTCCAAAAGCATCCATACTCCATCATATTATTCAGAAATAAAGCAATACAAGAGTTACAATGAATACATTTGAATCATCAAGCCCTCCAATGCATTCCCATGTGTCCAAGCATGAATCCACACATCCCATGCCATGCTTCACAAATGCACTCCTCAAGAAGACTCAATAATGATAGCCAAACCACTCAACCAACATAAACCACTACACATGGGTTTGCTTTTATAGACACAAGCTCACACAAAATACAACTAGTGGTAAGGTGAAACCACATACCACAAAACCATGTGAATAAAAAACCACTAACCCCTTATTTAATATTGGGTACTAATACATCACTTTATTTAATATTTCCCCAATATTAAATTATTATCACATGTCTCCCACACAATAAATAAAAATACAATGTTACAATACAACATCAAGTGGTCCCAAAATAATTACCTAGTGTGATTAACCACACCACCAAGGTGCATCACAACTAAATAATTATTTAACTACAATAATATAATAAATCATTTTATGCAATGGTGTACGACACCATATCCCAATAGTATGACATAAGTAAGCTCTCAGGAAAAAAATTAGGCTTTTAAGGTAAGTTTTATAAAATTTATTATAATTTCTATTATTCTTGTTCATGATCTTCTTTGTGTTCTTGCTCTTTTTCTTTCTCTTTATATTGCTCTTGATATTTTTCTTGTTCTTTTTCTTCTTTTTTGTGGCTACTTTTTATTGTGAAGTTCTAGAAAGATAATTTTGTAATAAATCACATAGATTAAGTCAAATACTTTGACAAAAAAATTGCAATTACCAAGGCCAAGGTTGCACTTAACTAGAAACATCTCCCAAAAAGTAGGTGTTTTACAACCTTGAGAGTGATTTTTTTGGAAACCATAATTTTTCTTTAAATAACTTAATTATGCTCCAATTACTCTCATTTTTTTTAATTTTAGGATCCTCTCTTACTAATTCAAAAACCCAGTAACAATTAGGAAGAAATTTGATAGGATTTGGAAGATATTCATTTTCAAAATAAATTGGGAAGAAACCCTAATTCTACAATAAATAGCTCAATTCTAATCCAATTCTTCTAAAATCTATATTTCATCTTGTTGAATATACTCTCCAAAATTCCTTCAAAAATTAGATAAAAAATTTCTAAAATGTGGGAGATATGATTTTCACAAAATGACCTCTAAAATTGAAAAATGCCTTATTGTCACGATGCCAAGATCATGCTCTTATATCACTTGTAAAGAAATAACTTGCACAATATAATAATATAATATGAAATATGTTGTAAATACTTGATGATAATATTCCACTTTGAAGGGGAAACTTCCTAATCCACTTCAAGGGGTATACCTCCAATATTCGTCAATAAGAACTCAATACTCAACATGATGATAATAACTTACGTATACCTCCTATATATACTATACTTATTCCTTGGATATTGCCTAAACTGGCCTAGATAACTGTATATAAGCCTTAGGCTGACCTAAATATCTAAATAAAAATATAATAATGATAAGATGATTGAATTAAGAGCTAAGGTAGCCACAAGTTGACTACTCATAACACTATACATACTATAGGGGTAGGGGCATAACAAATATCATGTTATGATTCTCCTCCTCCATGTATTCACTCCAACAATGTGTAACTAGGTCACCATCATATTTAATGTATTTAGACCTGCTCAACCACTAAACCGAATCCTCCGTCTTTAAGGTATACATCTTTTCTATCAATAAACTTTTATTTTCTAGGAAGTTAGCTTGATAAATCTCTCGCAACATCTTCTATAGAAATTTTGTGGTGGATTCTTCATGTAAACTTAACAAAATAGAGTTTTCCAAATAGATTCAAGTATAGCACCCTTTGCTTTTCTATCAATTTTTTCTTAGTATTGTTATGATGTTGCAACAAGTTTAATTTATTTTATATCTCATTGATCTCTATCTACAAGCATATCCTCCATCTTGAGCTTTCACAACTCAAATTTAGTGCATGTGAACTTCCCCATCTCTATCATTAATTTATTTTCTATTTTTTTGCAACAATATCTCCTTATGGAAACCTGACACTCATTCCAATATTAGTACATTAAAACACTTGTATCTAGCACCAATAATTTGATATAATCATGACCTTGCACTAAATGAAATTATAGCTGCAAAAAATGCTTCCTACACTAAACAATGAAGATAGGTATGTGAGTTTACAATTATAGAAAATAATACATAGGAAAGTAAAACATAGTTCAAGGTTTACTTGGAGAAAACCATTCCAAGCGAATAAATCCACTTCAAAATCAAGTCTAGTTGTATTATTCAACAACAATACTTACAATACAATATCCAAGAAATTCCTCTATAGGAGTATCACCAAGATACAAATTTAGAGTAATTCTTACAACATAACACTAGTATCAAAATAACCATACTAACTCTACCTGTAACACCCCTTGGTCTTGGTCTAGACTATTTTTGACATATTCCTTATACTTTTTCATTTTGTCAAAACTTATCATATTTGACCACCCAAACTTGAGTGACCCAATTTATCTTCATTATGCACTCAAATATGTTCTATGGCATACATCATAAGATTTTCTTAATAGTATTCAATATTCTAATGTAACCCCCCTATAATTATGCTCTTCTATATCATAAAAATCCATCATAAGCAACTACAACATTACAATATCATAATAAAATTTAGATGCTCTTACAACCTCTTATACACATTCCAAATTAGTCAACATGTAGCAAAGAGTGTCACCTCAAAGTGGGATACTTCACTCTTTATGTGAAGGAAAAATAATAAATAAATAGAAAGAAAATAAATAAACCATTGAAGACCAACCAACATCAAGGAACAAAAAGAGGGAACCAAAAACACAAATACTATAATATATCAACAAAAAATAGACACCACAAGCTAAGAATTTGAGAACAAGAAACACAAGGTATACAACTAGACCAAAAAAGATCAACTTTATCAAAATGGCTTGAAACCAAAATGTTCTAAGGAGCATTGGAGAGATATTTCTAACAAATACTTAAAAAAAATCTACTTCTAACTAGTATCCTCATTTTAATATCCTCTCTTGAATTGAAATGGAACAAAGCATATTTAAAAGGATTATCTTTTGAAAAGTGTAAATGTGACCATCATGGGGTCTCTCAAAATTAATACTAGACAACACTCTATGAATAACTTTGTGTCTATTAATATAGAAATTCAAATGAAATTTCCTTCAAAGAAGAGAAAAAATAATAATTATGATATTATCAGAATAATTGGCCATGTGAAAAATCAAATCTTGACTTTCTCGAAAAGAGAAATTTTGACTAGTCTAATACCCATGCAATGTATTGTGACATACAAATCATGTCACCCTCAAACAAAAAATAAATAGATCTAAAATTCAAGAATCCACAAATTTCCCCATGAATTAAAGAACAATGATGGAGGAGATAGGAAGACCATTATGACTCAAATCACAAAGGCTTGTGAGTCTCCTAGATTATTTTAGGTATGTATGGTTGCTTATTATTTGGGTTATAAGAGTAATAGAAAAATGGGTTGGCTATTGATTGGGTATTCTAACTAATATTTTTATATTTTAAAATATATTAAATTAGTTTGACTCATAAACTCTTTAGTAACAATACATATCATAGCTTGATTGGTATGTTTTGTTTTAAAATTTATAAATTTATGTGACAGATAAATATAAGTATTCTCATAGGGGCCAAAATATTTATAAATTTATAAATTTGATATAATCTTCTCACAAGGGATGAAATATTTTTCCTAGTGTTAAAACCACCTTTCATGACCTAAAAACTACATATTTTCACACCAAACCACTTTCAATTTCATGCAAGTAGTTTGGTAGCCTATTGGATTAGTTGATTGTATGTCATTTAGTGTTTTTTTTCAATATGGCACCCACACAATCCTCCATGATTTATTACTTAGGTATGTGTTGTATATGCATGTTGTATTCCCTACACAAAAATAATTTTAAGAAAATTATTATATATACCTCTTATATGGGTGGTGGGCCTAGCTCAATTGGCTAAAGCATCTTGTTGCAGGAAAGAGGTCACAAGGCCTAGTCTCCCCACTTTCCCTGTGGTACCAAAGGGTGTGTTGTGCTAGCGCCACCAGTCACGTGAAAATAGTGTACCAGGTGCACTGCAGTTTATAGGGGGATGGACACCCGACTGATTCATGCAGTCTATATATATACAACTATGTTGATGCCTACTGTAGTGTAGAAAATTTAAACCTTAATAATTTCATGTTATGTTTTGTCCCCCTAATTTATTAGACTTAATTAAGCTCCTCATTTTTCAAATTATGCATTCCAAAGCCTATTTTTTACCATTTTCTAAAGAAGGGAAAACATTCAACAAGTATATCTAATCATTAAATTTTCCTTGACTTTGAGTTTCTTGGAAATTTGGGCCAAGACCCATTCATCCATGGGCGACTAGGCCCCCCTTCTTAGCCATTGAAGGGTGGTGAGTTGCAACACATTGTGATTTCATCATTCCTTCCTTTCAATTATCATTTATCCATTGACATTTGTCATTGTGGAAATAGGAACACTTACATGAGGTTTTATTGAGGAAAACCCCTATATGACACAACACTTTCTCCCTCTTTGAATGTGTAGGCTATAGGTCTAGAAGGTATCAAAAGAATATTGAAGGAAAATTGTCAATTGTTGCATTTGTTGTCATCAACCTTGTTAAGACAAGGAAACTCACTTACAGAACTTACTGACATTATTCCAACAACTTTACAAGTACAAAATAGAAGCTTATATCAAGCATCAGAGGACCCCAAAATTTGAGCAAGACACCTTAACAAAGACTCAGTAGCCATTAGGAAACCTAGTCCTTATAGGCATAGTCAGACCAAATTTTTTGGGTAGGTACACAGTCATCTACACCTTCCAGATCTGTCAAAACTTGACTATTTCTATTTATCAATTGTCAAGATTTTTACATTTATCATATTGTGTAATATATTCTAATTAGGTAAATTACTCTAAATCATTTCCAATTCATTCCTAAGACTCAAAAGGATCAGATCAAGGTCTGATTAACTCACCTTGGAGGTTGAAATTCAATCTATACACCTTGTTGATTTGGATCCTAATGAAATCCTAGAAATGATGAAACATTAACCCTAGGTTGTGGGCATTAGAACCTTAGGGTCAGCACATTCTTATGTTTCATTTTACTGAACTTGAAATTTTACATCATAAACTTTCTAAAATTGGAAGTCTTTCAAAACCTAGATATAGGTTTTGACGAGAATCAAATATGGGATTTTATTGAATATTTTGAAGCATTTAATATAAAATCTATTCCCAAAAGAAAAAACTACATTGTGGATTCTCTTGTTGTTTCGGCCAGCTCTCTACAACCAATAACTAGATCTTGTTTGAAGAGTTTTTTAGTAGAGATGGTTCCTAGACCATCAATTCCAGACATTACAAATTTTTAGGTGCTCGAGGATGATTAGCATATCCTTGAATTCATCACTAATTCTAGAATTTGTGCTGCCCAAATCATTGATGAACATGATAAATATCTATTTGAGATGGTTGAGGATGGCATTATTAATTTAAAGACCAACAATATTCCAAAGGGAATGGTTTCTTTGGAGATAAAATTTGACCAAGATAATATCACCATGTCTTAAAAAGTTGCCTCAGATACAGGTGGAGGAAAATGTGACTGTCATAATCTAAGAGATGAAAAAGATAAGAGAGGTTTTCATTGGCCAAGTTTGCACCACCAAAGAAAGAAATGATATAGTAAGAGATTTAAAATATTATAGAGAGGTAATCACTTGGAGTTATGAAGAGCTAATAACTTACGATACCTTAATACTTACCCATACTATTCCTTTGAAGGAGACCAAGCCTTCCAAGCAGAGGTAGCATCCTATCAACGCCCTACTTGAGCCATTGACCTAGAAAAAGTTTAGAAGTTGTTGAGTTCCAGAATCATTTACCCAATGAGACATTCAACTTAAGTGGAAAATGTAAGGAATTTCTAATGTTTAGTCAACTTGGCATATAAGTAGACACACAATCTAGAGGATAGGTTCTGTGAGCATAATCATAACACAAGCTAAATCCACCAGATCCATACAAAATTAAGCAAGATTTAGTTAGTTAAGCTATACTCCCAATGAAATTCTTGAAAACATAGAATGAAGAGGCCATTTAAACATAAACAATTATGAAATGCATAAAGGAATCTAGTTAAATGTCTCAAACCTCATCCCATTGGGAGATTAGTGTTGCATTGACATAGAATGATAGCCCTTTCCCAATACCTGGATGGAAACAAGCTCAAAGATGGTAGCCATTGATGAAAACTAAGGTAAAAATGGATGCAAGATGGATGAAATTGAGTATGAAAATGTGCAACATAACTTTTCTAAAATGGAAGTGGATCCCTTTCTCTCCAAAATGAGGAGTATTTATAGGAGAAAATGTTGAATCAAGGGTCAAGATTGAATTGCACAATCAATGGATGAGAGGCAATGAGAGATGAAGGCATGGATTAAGGATTCTCATCAAGGGATGAGAATGCAAGTTGGCAAGGATCAAGGAGTTAATCAATGGCTCTCATTGATTCAAAGAAGCACACTTCCTAAAAATTAGGAAGTGGTTAGAAGATATTCCTATTTTTGAATGGGTGAAAATAGAGGAATATTCTATAGCAATATTCCCTTGCAAGTGGGAGGGTGAGGGAAAATTAGCAATTTAGATAATTAAAACGAATTTTAATTGTGCAAGATGAGTGAAATTAGGATTATCATTAAATAATTTATTTATTTAATGAAAGAGGGTTAAATGACATTTAATTCAATAATTAAGATTATTAAATTAAATTTTAGGACATAATAAATTTAATTAAATAATTCACATTACCTAATTAAATAAGATGAACATTAGTGTGAAAGGGGATGAGCTAGCCAAATAATATTGATTATTTGATTAATAAATGAAAGTGATGAATTTAGTTAAATAATGAAGTTTATTTAATTAAACGGTCAAAAAGAGGTGATTCAAGATGAAATGGTGTTAGTAATCAGATGCAGATGTGCAATATCAATTAGGATAATTTTAAGTGTCTACATTTTTCCCCTTTCAAGTGAGGTACATGTTACATTGGTTCAAAGACGGATTCTTTTCAGATTTATACTATTGCTCAAATCAAAAATTTAAAAATTCCTGATTTTTGGATGCCCCACTATTGCCCCAGAAGAAGGAATTAAGCTGGTACCCTACCCCCTCAAGATTTTGGGCAGAAATTTTAATTTTTAGGTTGAGTTGCAACAAAGATTCAACATTGATTCAAGTGCAAAAATAGGCTACAAGACACAAAAACAAGTTTAGAAACATGACAAATGCCTCAAAATAGGCCCTATAGCTCAAAAATTTATGAAAAAGGATTAAAATCTCATTTTCCCCCTCAAATTGGGGTAAAACCCTTAAGTTTTAGGCTTAAATAGAGATGGAGGGGTCATTTTCAAGTCATTTGCACTCATATTCCTAGTGAAACCTAGTTGATTTTGTTTGACACCTTGGAAAAATGGTTGATTGTGAGTTCCCACAGCACCTCGCAGACAGGGTATGAGAGTACCAATGGGAAGCCGATGCAAGACCCTTGGTACGCAAATTGAAACTTTCCTTGTTTTTCAATTTTTGTATGCATTTAATGCTATGTCAAAGAGTTCAAATAATAGCAGTGTTGTATAGTGTCGCTTTTGTCCCGGTCAATGGCACTTTTTCTGGAGTAGTGGTGCTATTGCAGATAGTGTCGCTTTTTCCAAGTTAGGTATAGCATCACTTTTAAAAAGTTGACGTGCTTTTGCAAATGGCAACATGGTAGATTTTAGGGTTCAATGGCACTATTGAAATAGTGTCACACTTTTGCAAGGAGCATCGCTATTGATCTTTAGGTCCAGTGTCGCCTTTGAAATATTTACACACTTTTGAAAATAGCATCGCTTTTGACCTTTTGGTATAGCACAATCACTCACACAATGTTGATGTGCTTTTGCAAATAGCGACACTTTTTGTAGATTAGGGTTAGAAACTTGAAATTTTATAATCTTTTAGGAAATTTTGAGGCGGTGCGCTTCAGTTGTGCGGGAGATCATTTGGTCGATTCAGTCTAGGGAGTGCAGACCTAGCATTTTTTCATGTTTTCGCCATTTTATAGACTAGGCAAGGATGTTTCTTGAAGTGATTGGGGTAGGATTCATGGCACAAATGTCTGAGATGAGGACACATTTGGCTATGATGTTAGTGTTGATTGAGCGGTTGCATAGTGAGACTTCATCTTTCCACCTGCCTACTAGATCTAGGCAACTGTTACTCTAGAGGATGTCTAGTGTATCTTGTGAGTTTCGATTTATGGTGAACGGGTTATTTATGATGTGGATGTTGATAAAATTTCCTATTATGACATACTCAGTGTAGATACCCTCTAGATAGAGACTACACAAATTGACTTGCAAGATTACTATGGACAGGCACCAAACTTGACCTTAGTTATTGGAGCTTTGATTTGTGGAGTGCTCATGCTAGATAGGTAAGGTCAAGGCTTCAATGTTGGTTGGGGGCTTGCTTGGTCACAGATGATATTGGATATGACTCTCTTTGCTTGGGGCCTCGTGATCCTGGCATCACTATACCATGATATGCATCAATTTTTCTACATGGAAGGACGGAGCATAGGGGTTAGTATTACATTGTTACACATCTAAGCTTGGGAGCACATTTTTGTTCTCAAACCTATTATTAGCTTGGAGATATTGATGCAGGTGAGCCCATAGTATATCGATATGGAGCTATGACCACACTCCATCACACAGGTCCAGCAAGTTTCTCGTACTGGAGACGAGTCATTGACAACATGACATTTTTTCGATGGAGACCATGGTTGCAAGAATTGTCATGGTTCAATGATCATCAGTAGCTATTTTATGCCTCGGATTAGATACATGCAAGGTTAGGAGCATATGATGATTGAGAGGTACCTTTCGAATTGGTTTCCCCAAAATTTTGGGAGGTTCAAGATATTGTTCCACGAGAGTATAGGGTCGTGTCTACATAGACTACTAGAGAGGTCAAGTGGGGACCACAGATTCCACCCTATGTGGTGGTTGATTATTTTTGACAGCTCATCCAATAGCCATGGGTATACATCGATGGTCCATATGATGCAAGGACTACTACATACGATGCATGGTGGTTACAGTTTGCACTAGTTTGGTCGATAGACCCAGTAGTAGGACAAGTACTAGGAAAAGGTAGCGGTCAGAGATAGGGTAGATTACCTTAGTATCCTCCTCGATAGCCTCCCTGAGATGGACAAGATGGACAACATCCCAGAGATGTACATGATGGGCAGGATCAAGGTTCCCCTTTGATTGATCCTTTGAGACTAGAACCACCACCATCACCACCACACCACCACCACCAACTATTGGGAAAATGTGTCTCAACCTTAAAATTATATATTGTTTATTGTTGATAGGATCTATGTTGATATGTGTCGACTGATCATACAAATATTGTACACTCATAGCAAGATGTGGGGTTTGGGGCATCGCCCAAAAAAAAAAAATTGTTGGCACATCAAGGCTTTCCTACTGACACGTCAAGGTTTTTTCCCACTAACACGTCAAGGTTTTTTCCCTTTGAAACTTCAAGGTTTTTCCATTAACACGTCAAATGAAAATGACCTTGTAAAACCTTAATTCTAGAAGGTTCCAAAAAGGCTTGTTATAAGTGACTGGGATGTCTATCAATGGGGGTGTATTCTGAGAGTCGGATAGTAGTCGTGTTGTCTCTTGATCTCTTATGATGATACTCCTATGAGAAGCTTGATCTGCAAGTATATTGTAATATTTTGAATGGCTTTTGGAGTGTGTGGTTTTTCTCCCAAAGGGCTTTCCCCATGTAAATCTTTGTGTTGTGATATGCATGATATTTTTGTTTATTTTTGTTTAAGTTTTTGTAACTATTAAAGATCTGTAAAGTTTTGCATTTTTCTCCTCTCAAGATTAGTGTAGGAAGTTTTTTCGCTACCTTAACTTCCTTACAAGTGGTATCAGAGCTTGATCACCTTTGGTTTCAGTTTTAGGTTGTTGATTTTTTTGAACTAATCTAGATTTGAGTGGGAGCTTGTGTAGAAGACACTTTGTGATCTTTTTACAGGAATTTTTAGATGGCAAGTTCATTAGGGAGAATAGAGGTGGACAAAAAATTTGGAAATAATTTTGAGATGTAAGCTAAAGATGGAGGATCTATTGATATATTGAGATCTATGGGATGTTGTTGATGAGAATGTTTCAAGGCCTGTAAATCCTACTCAAGGTGCTCAATATGATGTTATGGATCATAAATCCAAGGTTCTAATCAAATTGTGCTTGGAAGACTTTTTTTTAATTAATGTCCATGAAGAGACTTCTGCATAGAAACTATGGAAGAAGCTTGGTGAGATGTATCAAGCCAAATCTTTAGTGAACAAGATTTTCTTGAGGAAGAAGTTGTATTCCTTGAGAATGGAAGAGAGTGGATGAATCATAGACCACCTAGAAGCATTCAATATGTTGGTGGCTCAATTGGCATCAGTTGGTCCCAAAATGGATGAGGAGAAATGTTAGATCTTGCTTTGTTCTTTGCCTAATTTGTGGGATTCTCTTGTTATGGCTATTGGGAGTACTTTTGTTATATTGAAGACTGAAGATGTGGTGGGTTCTTTTCTTTTTGAAGAGATGAGGAGGAAGGTATCCATCACTTCCAAGGAGGCCCTAAATTTTCATGGAAGACCTAAGGAAAAGGGAAAGGAGAATGAGAAGTGTGACAAATCCCTAATGGTTTTTATTTGTTTAACCCCCTGTAGGGGTGGGGTCAGCCCACCAATAGTACCTTATGGTAAAATTTGCAGCTTGTCAATGTAGGCTATTGTCTACACAGGTGGGTATGGGGGGGGAAGTCTGTAAACCCCCCCTATATTTTATTTTATTTAATATAAATTTTAACTCGCCTTTTATTTATTTTGCAGGTATTGAATTATATAATTTTTCAAGCCTAACAATAAAGAATTTTCTGTGGATTTCTTTTCATAAGACAGACTGTATATTTTTTAATAATTTTTGTGACAGGGCAACTTGGGTGGCCAAAATGGTCATACAGCTAAAAAAAATCCTTGTTTTCAACTTTTCCAAAATAGGTTGAATTTTATCTCATTTTTCATGTATTGGGCCTCCTAGATCCAATGGTGAGGTTTGTTTTCTCTCAAGAGGTCATCCATAAAATCTCCCCTACAAAACCCTCATACAAAAACTCAAATCAAGAAACCCTCTTTGACCCAAATTTGAAAAATTTCAGATCTGCAATAAACCCAACAAATCTTGACAACCCAATGTAGAACTGAGAATTATCACTAGGCCTATGACTTTATTAAAACCCCTTTTTCATCCTTGATAATTAAATAATCTTAATTATTTAATTATTATCTAATGTCGTAAAGTCTTATATTAATTAAATAATTTAAATTATTTAATTAATTCATTTTATCCTTTTATGTCCTCTTTTGATTAATTAAATAAATTGTTATTTATTTTAATTGCATCACTAATATCTTTGAATTCTATAATTAAATAAATTTATATTTATTTAATTATTTGTCACTTTCCACTATGATTAAATAATTATGTTAATTATTTAATAATTCACGTTTAACTTTTTTTGTCACAAGTTAATTAAATTTTATTTAATTAAATGACTCATATTTTCTCTCTTTTTGAACTAAATTTGTATTTAATCAAAAAGTCAATTTACCTTTTCCTTTTGCATTTAAATAATGTTTCCATTATTTGAAAATGCAATTTCCCTCTCAAACTGAAGTGGTTTTTGTAAAAATCAGTCAATTTCTCCATTCTTCTGTTAGTCTCATTTCTATTTTATTGTGTCTCGTCTAGTTTCATCCATTGATCGAAATAAAAATCATTTAATATTGATCGCCCATTTTGCATTTGGCTCTCTAAAAAGGATGTTGTCACTATCATTTTTAGAATCTAGATTATATGTGTTGTGCTATTGAGAATAAACTTTGATATTTTTCTTTGTCTTGGTCATAGGCTTGTTAGTGTATCTTATAATCTAAGGGCATTAATTATTTACAGAGGAATGGAGAAGGGCTATAGAGGTCAGCCAATGGACACATGAACCTAGTAACATTGTTTCATTGTATTTACATTTATGTTTCCTTTGTTCTTCATAATTGATTGGGGTTTTTGTGTTTAATGATCTTAATATCTTAAACTAAAATCTTAAATTCCTGATCACATTTAGTGAACCTGGCATGAATCCTTGCACTTGGTTCTAAAAGTGTTGTGCAAATCTAATCATTGGAATGATTAAATTTGTTGCACTTTAAAGAGCTGATAGAAGTTTAGGAGGGGAGAAGATCATAGGCATTTTG
Source organism: Sequoia sempervirens (assembly GCA_007258455.2). NCBI lineage: Eukaryota > Viridiplantae > Streptophyta > Pinopsida > Cupressales > Cupressaceae > Sequoia > Sequoia sempervirens. Next base: position 223,959 of record VDFB02322984.1, read on the forward strand.
TGATCGTGGAATTTTTTGTTCTTATGGTTAGAAAGCTATCAATCATCCCTAAGAAAGGCCTTGCATAGCTAAGCCACGGGCTTCCTCCATTTCCCTTCTAACAGTGGCTCAAACATCCCACTCTCATGGAATCAGACTACGCTATGCAGCATGCATGACTTAATTCCTCATGAAACGTCTACCAAAATTTATGCCGCCACAATTCCTCATGAATCATCTCTACCATAATTTATGCCACCACAGTCAATTCCTCCTTTTACGGTCATAACCATGTTCTGAAAATATAACACCTTCCTCCACATGCTTTAGAATCAGGAAACATAAATAGCATAAATAATCCCTCCACTATGTTTTCCTTCATTCGTTGGCCCATCAATTGGGTGTTTCTACATTTAAATTAAGTTGATTTTGTTAATTTTTGTTAATTTTGATTAATTTTAGTTTTAATTAATTTATATTAATTTAGTTTTGGTTTAGATTAATTTAGATTAGTAAATATAAGTTAATTTTGTTAGTATTAATTTACATTTTATTTATTTTTTTGATTGATTAAGAATTTTGTTAGTTTAAATCAATATTAGTTTTGATTAATTTTAATTTAGATTAATTTTAGTAATTAATTTTGTTAGTTTAAATTAATATTAGTTTAGATTAATTTAGATTAATGTTAGTAATTAATTTTGTTAGATTAACTTTAGTTTAGATTAATTTAGATTAGTTTTGGTTAGTTTGATTAATTTAGTTAGTTTTAGATCAATTTTTTTTTGTTAACTTTTGTTAGTTAGATTAATGTCATTTTCCTAATTAGTTTAAGTTTGATGTTATCCTTAATCTTTTTTTATTTGGATTTCTGCAGGTTTGCATATCAAAGACTTAAGATGAAAACTTAAACTTTCATTTGTTGAAGACCGAAGGCTTAAATTACTAATCAGTGGTTTTGTAGGGCTCTCCTTAATTTCCTTTATTTTAAGTGTTTCATTTCACATAGAATAATTAGGGGGGGTTCATTTTCCATGAGGTGGTAGGTGTATGCTCTTACCTTGTGCAAACTCGGTGATCAAAAGTTAGACCCATCACTTTCTTTTTGTTTTCATATGGGGGGTTAATGAACTAGTGTTTTTTTTGCTTGAGATGGTAGGTGTATGCTCTCACCTGGTGCAAACTCGGTGATTAGAAACCAAACCCATTATTTTTTTTGTGTCAATCCCTTAAGTGGCTTGCCTCCCAACTTGTGGGAGGGAACAACCTAAGTGGTACTATTTTGGTCTGGGCTATATAAATTATTGTGATTGTTGGGAAAGTCTTCAATCACCTGGTGTGGATGTCCTCTACCAATGGAAGTCTCTCTCAGTATCTGTTTGATACATAAAAACCCTTTATGGATTGGGAGGCCTCTTAATTGAGCGACCTATTGCATGTATAGGCACCAATATTTCCTTGAAACATAGAATAAGAACCCTTTTTTGTAGCATCCCAAATCCCTTTTACTTGTTGGTGCAGGATGTTGAACCTTTGAACCCACCCTACATTCCACTTTTCATTGTAGAGATAGAAAATCCCTCAAAGTCTCTAAATCTTAGGGGGTAAGAGAACTTGGTGTGCATGTGTCATGTAAGGGGAGTCATTATCACCAAGATCTCTAGTTGTCCACTTTGTTTCAGTGTTTGGAGCAATCTAAGTAGGGACACAACAAGTAGTATCCACTTTCCAGCCTAGGTTATTCTTGCTTACAAGTGTTCTCAAAATTTTTCAATACCAGAAAAATAATTTTGGGACTAACATAAGCCCCTACTTAAATGTTCTCTAATTTTATATCAGAGTCACTCAAAAACTTTATGTTTTTTTTGTTTTATGTGTTTTTTCAAACAAACATTTCAAATACAAATCAAACACCACACCTGAAACTTACAACATTTGAAACAAACTAGGCCTACATATCCAAAACAATCATAACCTTTAATTTTTTTAAACCAAGGACTTCCTCACCTCATTTTTACCATTATCCATTCATCCATCACCTCATCTTTTTGCACTAGACATTCCCCCATATTATAATTTTTTAGGTCATCTTTTTAGCTTGCTTAAACATCTTGATTGGGAAGTTCATCAAACTTAGACTAGACCATAGCTTCAAATTTGTATTCTCTTGACCTTATCTTTTAGAAAACAATCATCCTAGTCCATCGTCATTTAGGCTAGTTCATCATCTCATCAGTCCAGTTTGAGACCACCTTGTCAACATATCCTATCATTCTTTATTATACCCAAGGTCATTGATAATCAGATTAGTTGTTATACCTATCTTAGATTCATTATCAACTATATCTTAGGTTCACCAGAGGTTTTAGTCTTCATACTAGATCATAGTACTCCATCCCTTTTTCTCACATCTTGCATACCCTAGTCATAGACATACTTCTTATTTTGATCATTGTGACATTACCTTATTCACACCTTGACCCTTAATTGTGGTATCGTTATTAGGCATCCCTATATCTTCAAAAATACAAAAAATTATCATTTAGGTTGCATACCTTAGGCTTAAGTCATAACCTTGCATTTTCATTACCTTAGGCTTTATAGTTCATCACATCATACGCCTTCCCCTTGCAATCCCTTTTATGGTAGAACAAGGTCACAAAGGAAAAGGAAAGAAATGGATCTCTACAAAATGAATTATTTGATTTAGATGACCTTTATAACCACACAAGAATCTTAAACTTTGGTACCTCTTCTAGTGAACCACCCAAGGCATCTACCAATCCTTTTGAAAAACTCCTCACAACAGACCAACATGGACAAGTAGTTATATAGGAAGTCGAAGCAACTTCCCAAGACTCAGAGGTTGCATCACTTGTAGATGAGATAGTGCTATTGGACCCCCAAAGGTTCTTGGCTAAAATTTTGCATAGTGGTGCCAAACTAACTCATGGCTTTGATGTGAACACACTTCAAGCAGTACCCACCCCAAACCAACAAAACCAAGTACCTAACACGTCTACATCTAGTGGTTCCAATACCCCACAAATAAATTATTCTATGCTACAAGGGGCTCCAACTCAAACTTCAACCTCGATTCCTGCACCCTTATTTGGAACGTAGCCAATGGCATAATCAAGGACACAATTTGCAACACAACCAATAACAAAGTCAATGTCACAACCTCTTGGTTCTACATCTATGTATAGGAGCGAATTTGCACCCCTTACGCAAAATTCCCCTTTCACATAGCCTCACCTTAGAAAATCAAATCCAAAGGTGAAATTCCACATCACTCAATTTCCTTCCATCCACTTGGATTTTTTCATGTGTGTTGATTAGAGAATATTTGTCAAGGATGCACGCACGGTGCATAGACGTCTATGTGGCGTTTTTTTGTCCCTGATGGATTCCTGTGTCTAAAGCTAGAAGAGGCATTACACACCTGATTGGGGGCGAATTGTAACGTCCCTCTTCAACCAACTTGTGTAGTCAAAAAATGAATGCTCTATGGTTTAAGACATAGAACATCACTTTTCTCATACTAACATTCAAGGATTCCCTAGAGATCTTCACCCCAAGAATGGAATTTAGAGGCAAGAGATCTACTAAGGGACTATCCTAGGATATGATTTAAAATTATGAAAGGGGTTGACTACCAAGTGTAAACTTGGAAAAGACAAAATGTTGGAAAACATAATGTGATATGCAAACTAAGTCTAAATGATTTGGAAATGCAAACAAATAAAACAAAAAGTTGTGAAACAGAAAGTGTGCACCTGTAAACTTGTTGGGGAAGGAATGGAACTCTGAAATTTTTAAAATGTTGATTTTAGGCTAGTGGGACTCATTTTACATTATGGGTGAATTGGTCCCAATTCTGGAAAACTATATCGGAGCAAGGTCTGAACAAATGGGTATCTGAATCTGCAAAGATCTCTAAAAAATTCCTACAGTGGGACTCATTCACCACACTAATACATTTGACTACAAAATTCGACGAAACTGTCCAACGAAATATGTAAAATTCGATGTTCGTTGGGTGCTTGTAAAATTTGATGTGTAATTTCCAATTTTGAAAAGTTTATCCACGACATTCATCAAAATTTAGAGCGAACCTAGGGTTTGTTAAAATGTTGAGCATCATTTTCATCAAATTTTTGAC
>VDFB02322985.1:0-39124 GCA_007258455.2 Sequoia sempervirens
TATTTTTTACCTTTTATTTAATTTTTTCTTCTTCCTCCAACTAATCCCTAACTTCCCGAGGCTGCCATTTGCAAACCGTGCGTCGGATCACCTTTGTTCAAAAACCAAAATTGCTTGGTTTTTAGATCTCTATCTTTATCCAATGGTTTCCTTCTTTCCTTCCTATCGAGACATCATCCGGGCATACCCTCCTACCATTCCTCCATTCCTTCAGCTTGGTCATTGGGGCATCATTAACCTTTTCCATGCTAGGGGCATCACCATCTATCATTTCCTCCCTCATTTGCATTTTATTTTTCTTCGAAACACTGTATAACAATATTTTGAAGAGGGGAAAAATGTAGACATCTAAATTTAATCACTCTCATATGATTAAATTTACTCCCTTTTCATCTATCATATTAAATATTAATTTATTAAATTAATATTACACCTTTTATCTCATATCTAAAGTATTTAATTTAATAATTAAATGCTTTATCTTTCACTTTTTCTCTAAATTAAATAAATACACCAATTTATTTAATTTAGTCATTTTTACCCTTTTGATTTAAAATCAATTTAAAATTCTTTTCATTTTCTCTCTCCTTGTCACATCCTCCATGATCTTGCTCTAATCTGAATTAATTTAATTAATTCATGATTATGATGTGCATCCTCTTAATCAAAGATTATGTCACATCCTCCTACATTTTCCACTTGCCTCTAATCTTCCATTAATTATTCTAATCCAATATTTGCACAACCTTAACCAAGGTCATTAGCCATATTTAGCACCACCTTTTTAGTCAACCTTTGCATTTACCTCTTTTTAGCATTAACCCTCTTTCCCATGTGAATTTTTAATTCACATTTATTTATCCTAGATCCTAAGGCTTCTAGAACCTTGGACTTGTCACATCATCCACATGTGACCAAGTCCCACCTTTTTGGAGCTCACCTTTTATCCTTTAGATTCTCTTAAGAATGTGAATTTTTAATTCACATTTATATTTTCAACCACCTCTCATTTTCCCATGGAGATTTTTGAGGAATTCCAAAATTCCTCAAATGTCCCTTTCACTCTCACTTTGGGGACAAGGAATCCCTTTTGAGGAAATCTTCTCACTCCCCAAGGTGCTTGGAAGGTACTTGTCCTTCTTCTCCACCTCATGTACCTTGGCCACCTCACTTACACCTCATCTCCCCTTAGCCACTTCACCATCCACATGTCAAGATGTGAGGGCTTGTGAGTTCTCAACTCCCACCATAGCCCTTCATCTTGACCTTGTTGGATGAATCTCAACCGTTGAATTCTCTAGAGAATTCAAATTCTTCTATAAATACCCCTCCTCAAGGGCATTTTCAACACTTTTTGATTTGAGTAACCTTATGCTGCCAATTTGCATTCTCAAGCACTTGCTATTATTTAGCCATCCAATTTGATCACCTTGCACATTCAATCTTCCATCTAGCTACATCAAAAGCCATCCAAGGAGCACACAAATCCATCAAAATCAAGGGCCAACCAAGGAGTTTTCAACAGCAAGGAAGGTATAATCGATTTACATTTGTATTTCCTCTCATTTCCTTGTTCTATCACTCTTTAGGCTAATCATTGAAGTGTTCTTAGTATTTTATCATTTGCATTTTTAGTTATTTTGCACATTAGAGTAGGGTAAAATTCCAAAGTACAAACAAATTGAAAATATAGTAAGAGATTACACCACTTAGATGGTTTATAATTTTTTTGGGGGGATTGATTTGAAAACATGTAGACACCTTTACAAACATGGTAGATTTGGCATACATTAGAAATAATAAATTATGAGAATTTTAAAAAAAATGTTACAAGATAACATTAATTTGACACTTGGATTGGGAAAATGATAAGGCTAGGGTTAACATGAGACCCAAAACATACTACAAGAGTGGATACTAAAATGAGTGCAATTTATAGAGTAGAAATTACAAGGTATCTATTTTCTACCTCTGTGACTAGCATGAAGGAATATAAAGAAGGGACACACATAATTGAAAAATAAATTAAAGAATAACAACCTGAATAAATCAATGAATAAAATGTTTATAATTTGTGTTCGTGTGATGGTGATTTGTTGGATAAGTCTTTGAAAGAAAAGGTTCAAACTTCAAAGCTTGTTCAATGATTTATGAGTATCAACTTAGCTTATAAATTAATATACTTATAATTTAGATTTATTTTTTATCTTTGTTTTATTATTTATTTCACCTTTTGGCCTTTTTTATTATGCTTTGTTTGTTTTATGCCACATGCTCATTTCACCTTTTTAATTTATTAAATTCATGTTCACTTTCTCCCACATAGGGGGAATTTGCTTATTTCTATTTTTCTTTCTGTATATCTTAAGTTTATATCTTGTATATTGAGCCTTGATTGTTGTATCATAGTCATAGAGTCACTTATTTAGCTTATAATACCTTATATCATGATTATAGAGCTATCACACTAGAGTGGAGAGAATCATGAATTCCCCCTTTACATCTTATTATTTTATTACCACATCCTCTACATTAGGAATATTATTTCCCCCATGTACTATTTGAGCTTTCATTGCCATATTTCTTACAAGGAAATCATTCATTCCATTATATTATTTATACCTACATAACCATATCATTCTTTTAGAACTACCACTTTTGAGTGGGGGCATCATGAATTTTCCCGCCTTGACGTTTAGATCACATTCCTAGATTTGTATCACCACTAGGAACCATTGTATTACCTTAAGATTTGTGTACTTGTGAGCTCCTCAATCTCATATTGGATGAATATGCCCATCTTAGTTCCCTAGATGAATACACATTTTTTTCATTGGCATTTACATCACCATTGTTCAACTTACCCATGGTAAGGGTAACATCACACTTTAAGATTCATCTCCAACCCATGTGATTTCCATTCCTTATCATTCTAAATGTTTTACATGTTTAGTACACAATGTCACATTTAAGTTGCATGATTCATATGCCTATATGCCTACCTTTAGATTCTATTTAAATTTCCTACACTATTTTCCCTCTCCATCTATTACTACATCCTATAGATGCAATCAAATTTAGGGGGCATTTATTGTCACTACCATTCCTATGATGAAGATTCTAGTTAGTGACAAGTGCTACATAGAGATTCATCATCATGTCTAGACAAAGCTTACCACATGATTTGACATAGTCTAATATTTCACATGATAGTGAGATGTACCCCTTTCTATACAACTAAAACTTACTAACCCTTTTCATTCATTTGTTAATTTTCTTGATAGTTAAGAAAACTTTTATTTTGCGCCTAATTTTTACTTGTGGTAAAGTGATGCAGGAGCATCCATGGCCAAGTGGTGATTTTGTTTAATTTTTGAGTGGCAATTTTGGAGTGATGGTAATTCACATTTTTGGCTTTTGAATTTCATTTCCTTGAGCATTTGAGTGTCAATGCATTTGGTGAGTTTGAATTTGCATTTGAGTTCAAAATAAATACACCTGGATAAGGGAAAATGGAGAAAAAAAGTGTTTTAAATGCTAAATTCTTGAAAAAGCAATGGGGAGGCATTGGGATTTGCATAATAATTAGTTCCTTTCATAATTCCAAGATCCCTAAAAATAGGGAAGTGGAGATGGGTGCCCATGATGGTAAGGTTGAAGTTTTGCTTTAAATCTGAAAGTGGGAAAAGTAATAAAGAGCCCACTTTCATAGTGGATCTTTCCTTAATGCCTTTTTGGCTTATTTTAATAGCATGATATTTATGATTTATTGCTGCATTTTTTAATTTCATGAGCTAGGCGTACCAAGGTTGAAATGAACATGAAATGCCAAGTTATGAGGGAAAATGAAATTTCATTTCATTTCATTGTTGAAGGCATACAAAAGGTAAAATGTTTCATTATTGTTTAGTTTTCCAAAAGGATTTTTAGAGGAGAAACTCAAAAAGGGCGTGGATTTTCTCCAAGAAGTGTTTTGGAGTTTGTTTTTGTAGGTTGAAGGCATGAATGTGAAGCTACAACAGTGTCCTTTCATAGGGAGTTGTTGATTGCAGGTTTGCAAGGTGTAGTTTCAAGTTTCGAGGAAGGAGGAGGGTTTCTAGGTTGCATGATCAGATTTGTTTGCTGTTATTTATGATTATATGTGGGCTACGTTGCATCCCTTAAGTCCCTTGAGGACTGATGAAAATATTGAGCAATATTTTGTAGTTTCCAATGCATTGTTTTATGTGTAAGTGCAGGAGAAGGGTTTCAAGGTTGTGTGATCAGATTAGTTGTTTTTTGTTGAGGATATTTTTCTATTATTTGTGAGATTAAATGGACCATGTTGCAGCCCTTAAGTCCTTTAAATGGACTGATGTAATCAATGCTCATGAATTTGTAATGCAAGTCTATGATTTGGTTGCAAGAAGAGTGCAAATTTTTGTGTTTATTTGCAGCAATGTTTGAATGAGTATTTCTTATTATTTATTGTGTTTTAAGAAAGGATTTTTGTTGTGGGGGTTGTGAAATAACTCTCTACATTATATAGTGGGTATATATTGTACTTTCTTCCCTATATTTTGAATATTTCACTAGAATGCACATACTCAAGGAAGAACACAAATGATGATATTTAACAAGATCCATTATTTTACATGGACCTGATTATCCTTTTATGTATGGATATTTACTTTACATTATTTTTTGTGTGTACTACATACTTTGAGATATATGGTCATTCTAGGATTCACATACATCTCAAAGTGGGGCCAAATTGAAATGGTGAAATTTCCATACCCATGTCATTTCCATTGGCTTTATGCCCATTTAAGTGAATGTATTAATACATTTACATATAGACAAATGATGTAATCTTGTGTGAAGTTGAGCTCACCCCTATCCTTTAGCTATCTCTATGACACATGTATCCACATCTTATCCATAAAGATTATATTTATTGTATTTACCATGATTGTTCATATTCATTTTGTGCACAAAATTTTTTATTCCATCATCTTTGGTCATCTCCATGGGTACAAATTCAGTCCAATAGCTATAGATCTAATGCTTGAATTTCTAAGATTTGAATCCAAAATTGGTTGACTCCTACTTATTTCACTAGTCATTATGAGTTGATCAAAGCAATTTATTGCTTTCTATTTTTGTTTAAAGGTATTCAATTGCATTCATTTTTAATACCCTCTCATATTTAAAAAATCTCTCATCCTAGAGAATTCAAGGATAATTTATTGTATGAACATTTTGAATTGGTATTACTAAAAATAATTAGAATCTATATATTCATCCTCGGATAATTTACATAGTTGAAGCTCATTGTCTTCTATCATTGACATGATACTAATATCAATCATTTCTAGTAGTTGACCTAGGAGAACTCCCCTAGCATCTAACATCTCTCTAAAGGTAATCTTAAATACCACTAGTTTAGAGAGCAAAGTAGACAACAGTGAATTCAATGAATTAGAGAGCAATAAAGCACCATTAGATCCACATGACAACTTAGATTAATTCGTGGATGCAAACGATATTTATAAACATGGGCTTGACCTAAACATAAGAATAAATCTTATGTAAAATTTAAAATGAAACACAAATAGAGAATTCCTATTTCTTATCCGAAAATAACTTAAGTTTTAAAATTACAACAAAATTATTCATCTTTAAACTTAAAATTAAACTTCATTAATATTTTGGAATCTTATTAATTTATAACTATGTATGTTAACTTATTAGCCCAAGGAAACTATATTTACATTGACTAGGCAATAGATTTTAAATACCTTAGAGTAACAAACAAAGAACAAATTGTAATCCGAGTGGCATACAAAGTAATCTATATTACTATCATCTTAATGTAGTAAATTATGACTTTCCCAAAAACCATATCCACCACGTAAAAGGTTTGAATAAATTTACACTTGATTTATATCACATATTTCTCGTGACTAAAATCACGTTGACTTAAGACTTTTAAACGTAAGGTATTAATGAAACGTTGGACATGGGGTGTTTTCATGTGTTAGGTCAAAAATAATAATACACCCTTTTCAACCATAACTAATTGAGTTCCAATAAAAACACAATTACTCATCATCACACTTAGATTAAATTTAAGTGATGGCTACGTTTCTAAAGAAAGTTTGGTAAATGACCCTTTTTTGGATTTAAAATGACTTTATGCACACTCTCTATTTTTAGATTTTTATTTTTGTGGATATCTGGGATATGCCAAACCCATTATGTAAAATAGAACAAGTCTATCTCTTTAAGATTTATTTTGTCTTCATCTAAGCCACACCTATAGGGTTGTACCTATGATTTAGTCTTCTTGATTTCAATTAATCTTTTTGATTATTGATTTGTACATTAGAAGTTTTGAGTTGTTTGTCTAAAACTTATAATTAAGGATACTATCTTAGGTTATTTTAATCATCAACTCTTATTATTGATTCATATATAAAAGTATTTGAATATAATTGTATTAGTCTTATTATAATCAATCTCAAATGTATCAAAATTGCATTCTCTATTTAACATATTTTCAATATTTTTACATTGGCCATTGGCTTTAACTATTGTCGAGGAAGTCCACAATCTTTTGCCTATTTATAGCATCCTCAAAGATGTTTCGTAGCACAACTAGTTTCTCTCATGCAAGTGCAAACATAGGTGAGTAGATCATGTTGATGCGTCTTTCAATGCATGAACTTGGGGAGCAAGTTAATACTCACTTGAAAGGGATTTTAATCACCCAAGGCTCATAATTCATTTATAGAGGTTTAGCTGGTTTATTGGAATATCTTAATTAACCACCTCACAAGAGTGTTAGAATAGTGTGATATTCAATTGCAATCCTAATGTATAATGTTGCATCTCCAACTTCCTTAGAATGGGTACTTGGATGCCCATTTAGTTGAGAGATATTATTATTCTCTTGGTTAACTTGAAATAATAGTTGTAACAGTAATAAAGAAGGGGCGGAGTATGGTGGTGTCGATTAGAAATTGATTAAAGCTCATTCATAGCACTCTCTCATTCCTAAGCACTCAATAGGGAACTAGAGCATCTTATTTATTAATGGGTGGGTCTCACATGTTAGTGTCTTCATATTGGAGTGCCATTTTGGGGGAAGTGTACCCATAAAGTGGAGTGGTCAAAGATGCTCATAGTTATATTTATTATTCATGGATACATTGATTAGTCACATGGGAGTGTTGAGTTTTTGTCATATAATGGTTTTGGGTGGTCATCATTTTGGGAATCCATTTGTGATTACCTCTTAATTCTTCTTTATAAAGTATGCATTGGATATAAGTTTCATAATTATTTTACACACAAAAATGTTGTTGGAACACTATCAAACTAAATGGGGGAGTTTGTTAATTATGTAATTTTGGTTTCAAAATTAATGCAAACTTACACTCTCTTTATTGGTGAAATTTTCTTACAAAAGGGTTTGTCGTGTGTTTAAATCTTATAGTTTGTTGGTTTCTTATTTGTTAATCAATACTCTACACACATTCATTTTATGCTTAGTCAAATAACGGTATAATCAAATTTTCAAATTCATATTGTTAACAAGTTTTCATTTGTAGTAGATTACCCTATCTTACAACATTTGGTATTAAAGCTTTTCCTTTTTTGAGAAGGGGATACCTTCCTTGAAGTGATGTATATTTTTTTGGCTATTGTGGGTGTAGACACCTAAAATTGACAATTATATCAGTCTTGATTGTTGCTTCTAAAAATTATCATTCACATTGGATCAATTATCCCTATTTCAAACACCTATATTAATTAAATAATATTTATATTATTTAATTAAAATTCCCCATAATCTTTTTATCCCCTGTAGTGTAGGAAAATGCATACCCTTGCATTTTCACACTTGTTTGGGCCCGCCTTGCTTTGTTTATCCTTATTTATGTCTTAATTGGTTCTATTTTGCATCCACAAGCCCAATGAACTATATCTTTTTCTGGCTAATCCCGACAAACATCAAAGGGGAAATGATAATTTAATGATTTTGGTTGTGTGTCCCTTATTTTTGGGTCGGGACTAAGACACCACGTAGGGGGCGTCTTTGTCCCCCAAAGGTCTTGGGACCCTGATTTCAAGTGCACCCTAAATGGGCTCCTTTTTGGAGTCTGTACCCCAAGTTTCATGCATCGAGACTAAGACGCCACCTAGGGTGTCTTAGTCCCCCTTGAGGTAATTTTGAGATTTAATTTCAAATCTTGGCAGGATTTAGCCTCCTTTAATTAATGAATTCATATGTTGGCTTGTTGTGGTGTAATTTCAAGGTATTAAGCATGGATAAATATTTAAATACAAGGTTCCTTCTCTCATTTTCTCATAACAAGATATTCAAGCAATCTAAGCATCCAAGCATTCAGATATTCAAGCATTCAAGAGCAATTCATCAAGAATTTGGAGCCATCATCAAGATTCAAGCATCATATCAAAGATATTGTTGCATCATGTTTGTTATTGTGCTAACAATTGTGATGTAGGTTTTTATGATTCAAGCTAGCATTGCATTCAAGATCTATCCTATTCAAGCAAGATTCAAGATCCACATCCATTGCAGCCCTCTCAAGCATATTTGTAACATTCTATCACAAGGGTTTGGTGAGTTGCAACATAGTACTTTGTTCATTCATCATTTCCCTTCTTCATTTCATTCTATTTCAAGGTTTAATTACCACCAAGGGGTTTGACCAAGGCAAACCCCCATTTACTAACAATCAACAAGTTTTTCCTCTCTTGCATGTTTGTGTTTGTAGATTTAGGTTGAAGACTTGAAGATCATTTGAAGTGAAAAGTTGTAAAGTTGCATTACAAAGTTGTCATCTTCACGAAAACTCACCTACAGGCCAGATTTGGAAGTTTCATAACCTGAGATCAGATAAGAAGGAAGTGCAAACATTAAGCGTTAGGACCACATTTGGAGATTCTAGAAATTCATATCAAGACTAAGATAGTAGCAAGGGTGTCTTAGTCCTCCAAGTGGAATTTTGCAAAGATTCTTTCAGATCCTGTTTCGGTATCCAAAGATTTCACATCTGCCTTGAAAAATAGCAACGGAACTAATAAGACAGTAAGGGTGTCTTAGTCCTCCATAGCATATTTTGACAACTTCTTTGCATTTATGGAATCCTCATTACATTTACAAACTTCCTAGGTACACATACCCTAACTTGTTGGATAATTTCATCATTTAACTTACATTACTAGTTTTTGTGTTGAATGTTAAGTTGTATTTTCCAAGCTTTTGCTTGGTGGTGAACCCCTCAAAGCCTAAAAGACCCCCTCCCAGGTCTTCCTTGTTGAGAATTGACTCACCCTTTGGGGTTAATATTCAATCCAATTTGGATTCCTAGGACATTATTGAGTGACCCAAAGAGAATAGGTGGTCCATCCACTCCATTTTTCTTTGGTTCATACCCATTCCTCATCTAAAATTATTTTCCCATTCATCCCTAAGGCCTAGCCCTTGATAAATAATTATTTGATAATTATTTACCTATATCCTTTATCCCCCTTCTTCCAAAAACTTAAATAAATATTCTTATTTAATTAGCTATTTTTTTACTTTTCATAATCCATCCTTAATCCTCCATTATTATATAATTACCCTCTAATCATGCGCACATGAGATAATTGATGATCAATCTTGGATTTGACCAACCCAAGTCCCCATGATGATCCACTTACCATAAAATGTACTTGCATGTACATGACAAGTGGTACTTAAGAGTAACCTGCCAAAGTTTTTATTCCCTAATTTTTTAATTTTTCCTTAGTACTTGGGGCATGGGGCATTTCTACCTCTTTATAATAAATCCTAATTTTAAATTCCCCATGTCCTTGGGATTATGGGTCAAGCCAAAATTTTCCTTTTTAAAATCCTTCCAAGGTACTTTGAAGTACCCCATCAAAGCTCATGCATCCACTATTTCCTATATCCAATCCTCACCATTGATCTTCTTGTAATCTTGGAGCCATCCTCCTCGACTAATCTCCTCTTTCCAATTTTTTGATCCTCTTTTCTTGAGAGTTATCATCTTTGTGAGCCCTTGATCCTTCAAATGCATCCTAGATCCCCATCACATCCTCCAAAATTCTATAAATTAGAGGTCATCCAAGAAATTATTATCCACTTATTGAAAGCAATATTATGTTTTGAAATTGAGCACAAGCATTTTGAATCAATTGTGGAAAACCACTTTGATAGTGAAACTAATAGATTGATATAGGTTGTCATTAGATCATTTATGTTGTTTAATATCTTAATAGCCTAATATTGTGTTTTTTATATTTAATTGTGATATATTAGTTTAGTTTGTCTTAGGTTGTTCAATGTTATCACTTTTAATTGCGCATAATGGGATATTTTGACTTGAGTGGTTTTGTATATTTGTAACTAATTGAAACTATGGCCTCAACCTCTCACTTATAAATTGACAGGTTCAATGGAACTCAGTATGAGTTGTGAATGTTGAAATTAAGGATCTTTTGGAAGAGGGATTAGTGGAAATTTGTGACAAATAAAATAAATCCTAAAGAAAGTTTTGATGAATAGTGGACCAATTTGGATAAGAAGGAACAAGGAACCATTTAGTTGTCTTGTAGATGTTGACCTCTTGAATTTCTTGGAGGAGGCTACCACATTTGTACTATGCAAGATGATAGGTGTTATGTACTAAACCAAAAATCTAATAAATAAATTGTATCTTAAAAGATATTTTCATTTTAAAAAATGAAGGATGGCGATTCTCTTGTAGAACATTTAAGTTCCTTTAACTTGAGTTTGATTCAACTAGATGTAGGAAATTTTAAGCTTGGGAAAGAAGAACAATATATCTTGTTTATTTTGCATTTGTCCAAACATTAGTAAAATTTAATTGTTATCAATGGTATTGTTGTAGAGAAAAATATATACTCCCTTATTGCTATCTTATTTTCAAATGAAATGAGAAAATTCATGAATGGGTGTTTGAAGGATTCCTTGCATGTTTGGGGAAAACCCAAGGACATACATGGGTCTAAAGGGAATCAAAATAAATTGAAAGGTAGGTCCAAGTCAAAAGGATGGTCCATAACCATTAAAAAGAGTAGAGAAAAGTGTTGGAGCTATAGAAAAAGAGATCACTTAGAGAAGGAATGTAGAAACAAAAATAAATCCGATGATGATTCCTCCACAAGAAATTTTTTGTTTATGATGACAATAATGCATTATTTATTTCTTCTCACACTATTAGCGATGATGCTTGGTTCATTGACTCAAGTTTCTTCTACCATATGACTCCCCAAAATAAGTGGTTCTCATCATACAAAGTTTATGATGGAGGATTTTTTTTAATAGTGATAATAGTACATATTAGATTTCTAGTAAGAGAAAGGTACAATTATGTGCTAATGATGGGAAGGTGAGAATTCTTAATCATATTTTAAATATTCAAAGACTTGTGAGAAGTTAGCATTCTATATTCAATCAAAATGATTATATAATGAATGTGACATTTGATAAGTTATATAATAAGTTGCTAAGAGGAAATATAGTGGTAGCTAGAGGCTTACAATGTGGAACTTTGTTTAGAATTAATGCCTCCATATTTTCTAACTCTACCAATGTAATTAGAAAATGTAAAAATACACATACGCAACAATATTTGGGCCACCTTTTTTAGAAAGGTATTTGAACCTTTATCGTATCTTAAAGTGGTGTAAATAAAACAAAAGACTTGCCTATGTTAATTCCATACATGGTGGGTGACTTCCTATTATTATTTTTAGGATAACTACACCATGTTCTTAATTATTTGTAATGTGCATATTATTAGCAAACCCTTCATAGAATAATCTAAAAATTATGTGCATAGTAAATGTAAAAATGAAAGTTTAATAGAAGTGGAAAAAAAATAATGTAAAGTAAATATTGTAACATTGTCTTTTTAACCAACGAAGCAAGGAAAGTTGATAGATTTGTTCCAAATATCCTTAAGTAATTCAATGAAAACCAAAGAGAGATCCTACAAATATTCATGAATGATTCAATTAAAACTAGAAAAGTTGTTGCAAATATAAAATGACATTTAAAAAAATGCTAGCTTTTTCAAAGAGTTATCTTGCAACATTACAGTTATTCTATTTAATGTAAAATAAAGTGTAAACAAAATAGACATTACACCATCCATCTTTTCATGGTATTGACAATCCAAGGCAAGGTTTGTCAACAAGATTATAAATCTTCTTGATCTTACTAAGTTTTTATATAAACTTTTTCCAAAAACCATTTAAGATTAATTTTAAAAGAAAAATTGGTTCACCCCACTAAGCATGTTGAATTTAAGAATGCAAGTTAGAATAAAAATGAACAACATTTAAAATAAATTAAATAATTAAATAATTCAAAACACATGCAAACCTCTTGATGAAGCATTGGTGGATTAGCTCTATGATTATATGCATGGTGCTCATTTCTACAACATCTACTTGCACAACCAAATTTGTGATTTTGAAATATGAGGATCCAATCTTTACATATGGGGATTAGGATGAGTGGATGGGGATGAGATGACTATTACTATCTAGTTTTCTTAATTTATTGATTTAATTAATTTGGTTTATCGGTTAGTTAATTAGTTTGATTTTTTATTTTCCCTTTTCAAAAATTTATTGTTCATTTTGAATAGTTAATTATCTAGATGTTTTAATTTTATTTCATTTTATGATTTATTTTATTAATTTGTAAATATTTGAATTTCAAATAGAAATTTGAAAATTTATAGATAATGAAATTATTTTAAGTGAAATGATTTTAATTAATGATGGGTTGTTTTTGAGGTGTGAGGATGGTGCTAGAAAAATCTAAATGTCTACAAAGATATTGATAAGGGAGAACCATGGATATGGACAAGGATGGAATGAAATAGATAGATTACGTAGGGTTTACAAGGATTTATTAGATGGAGTAGTTTAAAATGGATGCTTGAAGGAATTGTGAGTATAGAAAGTATCACAAGAAGTAACATTTTTTTATATGGATAGAGAATATGGAAGTGATAGGAGGATATTATGGATAGATCTCCAAGGACTACATCATATAGGAATAATATGCCCACTCTAGATAAATTGTGGTGGATATAGAAGGCTATAAGGGGGATGAGTTTTATAGAAAGTAAGCCTTCTATTGTCAAAATAGTTTTTAGATATATCATGGTACTACTATCATTATCAAGATGACAAGGGCTATCATTATCAAGATGACAAGGAGGGTGGATGGAATGGATTTGATGGGATAGGTAGATGTATATAAATAATAGGTAGATAGGGTGGAAGAAACTTGCTCCCAAACATAGGAGGCTAGAGGGTATTGGATTTCACATGACACTTATTTTCTAGGATTTCATCATGGTACTTGTCCAATGTATCATAGGAATAGTTTTCACTATTGGTTGACTTTTCTCTTTACTTTTTTTATTTTTTGATGTTTTGGGATTTATGCATTTTGGATATTAAAATATGGTGTATGAAGAGGGATTTAGGATATATTAGGTATATTTTGAGTATTATACATGGATAGAGATTGGGAGGAAGGAAACAAGTGTCTATTTATATTATGATAGAATCCCCTTCTATAGAAGTGTTGTGCTTGTAGATGTTGGTAGAAATTAGGAAAATTGTGCATCTCCAAGATGTAAACATGGTATCAATAAAGCTTTAAAATTTAGAGAATATTGTGAAGGGGGATGCAATGGATGTTGAGATGAAAGATACAAATTGAATTATGCAAAACCATGGGTTAAATGGAGAGGATATGTTGGATAATATATTAGATGGTGAAAGATAGTTAGATGCAATAAATTTAATTGAGATAGGTAGCAAATAGGTAAATGACAACCATACACCTTGCTCAAGGGTATACCGTGGATAGAATAAATAGTTGAATAAAATTGCATTCACTATATATATATATATATATATATATATATATATATATATATATATATATATATATATATATATATATATATATATATATATATATATATATATATATATATATATATATATATATATGTATATATGTGTATATGTGTATATATATATATATATGTATATATGTGTATATGTATATGTATATATATATATATATGTATATATATATATATATATGTATATATATATATGTATATATATGTATATATATATATATATGTATATATATGTATATATATATATATATGTATATATGTATATATGTATATATGTATATATGTATATATATATGTATATATGTATATATGTATATATATATATGTATATATATATGTATATATATATGAATGAGAAGTTTTCACATATGCCTATAACTTCATCTAGAAATTTATCCACAGTGATTCAACCTAAACCTTGAATTAATAGCATTTATCCTAAATTAAATAAGATTAATTATTTGTATATTTGACTCCTAAAACATTAACTATATTCTAATAGAAAATAAAAATAAAAGTATTCAAAACAATATAACATTATTATTTCAAATATTTCATTTTTTAAAATTTAACATCTTTTATTAATGAAAATTGTTTTACAATGTTTGCATTTATATAACTATATGTAATAAAAATAGAATTTATCAATATATAATAATTTTATACTTTACTTAATTTTATATTTAAATAATAATTTACTTTATATAATTTTATTATTAAAAACAAAAATAATAATATAATTACAATATTCTTATGACTATGTTATAATAACATCACATCAAGAAGGAGTTGGGGGATGAAATATGACAATGCAACCATCCTCCATATCAAAGCAAGTGTTAGTGTTATTAAATTTAAGAATCATTGAGAAAGTGATTATTTTGTATTATTGGGATAAATTTAAAGAAGTGTAGATGTTATTGTGTTATTGATGGTTATTGAATTATTTTGATATAATTTATAACATTTTACTTTTTAATGATAAGAATGGGGTTGTTAATACTATTATATATATTCTTTTGAATAGTGAACATTATATCTTTTTTCTATTATATAATTTTTAACTTTAACTTATATTTATATGTATATATATGTATGTTGTATATATTTATGTATATATAGAAATATTCTCATGCATACATGCATACATTTACATATAGAAACTTACTTTAATTTATATTTATTTTTAATCTTGTAAGCATTTTTTTATTTGTTCTTGGACTTTGTTCTTATTTTCCAATTTCTTTGTTCTCTTTTTCTTTTCACATTTTAAGTTTATTGTTCTCTCTTCTCTCAATTTTTTCCATGTGTTTTTTCTTGATTCCTATGTCGCATACCCCGTGTTGATGTTTTTCCATTACACCAAAGGAATCTCTAAAGAGTAGCCAACTCCCATACTCAAGACCCTTAAAATGAATGGCCAACTAACAAGGTTTAGTTGGAGACTGAAACTTTCTACACTTTAGGCTCTATGGGACCTAGGAGGGTGTTCCTTTCACATGTCATTTGATTATCTCAATGAATGACATAACAAATCACAGATCGGTTCCTATCAAAGGTAAATAGTGTAATCCACTCAAAGGTTGGTTAATCTTCAAGAAAATAACTATCAATTCACTAGGAACAAGGAGAATACCTCACACACATGCCTCATAGTAAATGAATTTTAAAATATTTGTATTCTAACCCTGAGTCCATAACCTTATATACTATCATTATCATTCAAATGATAAATACCATAACAAATAGACTAGTGTCTTCATCTGGAGTCATGCATCTTGCAATCAGTCATATAGAAATTATTTGAATCTGATAATTTTGGACTATTTTCATAAGGCATTGCATTATGAAAACTCACTGTGCATAATACATCACTTCTTACCAAATCCTCTATAAACTCTCACAAATTCATGGCCTCATTTAAGCATTTAATCGATTCTTTGAACCAAAGCAGAAATAAAGACATGCATTCAAATGAAGCATTCGACGATGAACAAGATATACTTGATACTATATTCAAAATTTGCAAGAGATATATAAAGAAGAGCGTATGAATTATGCATAAAATTTGCTTCAATATCAATTTTTTCTACAAAACTATTTAATATTTCATATGCACAATTCAAAGACCAAGAGAATTCAACCCATCTATTCTTTGGTATTCTTCTAATTTCTACCCTCTTCGCATATAAGACTTAAAGACACTAAAGACTAGAACCGCTACAAACAAGCCATGAGTTCCCTTTTATAGCGCAAGGGAGCCAACAAGCTTCCAACTCGAAATGCATTTCACATTACAAAATTTAATTTCAGTTTTAATTTCAACTGCATTTCCAAAATCCCCCACATGTTGATTACGTTAGAATGGGGGAAACCACCATTGCAACAGCTACCAAGAAGAGAAATAAAGTGCCACCAAAATTTTCCTCAATTGCCAAGTAAGTAGCAAATCCATCATTCATACTACCATGGGGCACACAGTCAACATCTAACACACCAAAAAAAATCCACGCACGCAGAGAGAAAGTGACCACCACAAAAATTATCAAATAGCACAAAAATTTCATTCACACACCACCTTTTTTAATAACCAGAAGACCTTCCACCACCAACACACCATCCACAATACATGCGTCCACTTCACATTGTAGCGAGGGTTGGAGATGAGACCTTAACTCCTTCCTCGTCCTTGTCTCATTTCAGTACAACACCATCTCACCTGCTCAAAGTCTTAATAGCCAGAGGAGGGACAAACAATACCTCTGCTCTAGGAGATGGAGCTCAGTCCAGAGTCATGAGGTACTAGCGATAGCTGGAATCCATCTCTATCTCAGTTTCAAATGAGGTTTCCATAATGTCAATGGGCAAATTTCTCCATCCAAAAGAGCCACGACCATATTGAAGTTTCTACTAAACTCTGCTAGAGGGTCCAATAGATTCTTCTCCTTTTGCTCTAATTTCCTCTGAGCTCACAACTTGACCCTTCAGTCGGTGGCTACATCTAGTAAC
This sequence comes from Sequoia sempervirens, assembly GCA_007258455.2. NCBI lineage: Eukaryota > Viridiplantae > Streptophyta > Pinopsida > Cupressales > Cupressaceae > Sequoia > Sequoia sempervirens. Next base: position 17,010 of record VDFB02322985.1, read on the forward strand.
AACAGGTGCAGATCCCTTGCTAGGGATATTCTTGTGAGCACTTTGTCCTTGCTCCAGGTCCTCACCATGGGATTCTTGTGAATTAAGTTGGGAAGTACTCCAAACTGGAACAGATGGAGGACCAAACTTACTCATCCTACCACTAGAGAATCTATCCTCGTAACCTCAGCTCTTTGCAAAAACTCAAAAGACTTGACAACAAATAGCACTGGCGAAAATAAAAACTCTCTACTTCTATTTATTAAACAATGTGACGATAGCAATGATCAATGCTCAATGAAAACACATGCGCAAATTGGGAAATTCGTTGGCATGTGTATTGTCACTGTTTATTTCCCAAGTGCATGGAAATCTACATATCATACTTCATGATTACTAGAAATTAAGTCTCCACACGCACAGAGATCAATTTGATCGCACTTGCAGAGAGTAAGTCATTAATGTCCACTGGTTGCAGAATGAAATGACTATCACGTGCCAGTTTATTAATTTTGAATGTCGGTTGTTGATCTCCTAATGAGATGGTAGATCAGACAGCTCACTTTATGATGACTGGGATTGAAATCCATCAATGATTCATCCTTTTATCTCTCGCCAATGGCATTGATCCACCTCAAATGGCTACTCCTCTGTCAGCAAGCTTTATCTATCACACAGACTTGGTGGATTAATCCAGGTATCGGAATCTCGTTGATCTTGCAACCCTTAATGAGTGTTCATCTTCTCCTTGTGAGCCAGTAGGGAATGGTGGAGATTGTCCCCAACACTCAATCTTGACTATCGGTTCAGAACCATGGGCCTCAAGCTAGATAGTGGAGAATGGGACCCACGTTTGTATGAGGACACGAGTCTTCATCTCGTTGTCCTCGTATTGCATAACCGGTTGGCACTTTACATCTGTGAACTAGCGGGGTACAACCAAGATCCTTTCCTATGGTCTCAAATCTCAAAACCTGTACACACGACAAAGTTAGCATTAAAAAGGGGCCATTGTTAGGCCGATGGTGATTTGACCCTTGCTGATGAAATGAGTTAAGCTTAAGTCATCTGGGAAATATTAAGACCCGGCCTTAGGAAAACATTAAAGTCAATGGTTGACTGGGTGATCAGTGTTCTAGGCCAGAGGGATCAGTGGATAAACACACACGATGGCTCAAGTAATGACTTAAAGGGCGGGAGACCAGTAGGGTAAGTCAACATGGAATTAGAATGGCTAGGTTTTTAGAGGTAAACCCTATCCAAGCATGGGGATGAGGGTTTAAAGTGTAGATTAAATCCACGGGATCCTCATGAATTGCAAAAAAAATTGGAAGCTCCATCACCCCACCTCCACTATTTAGTGAGTCTTGGTCTACTATCTACTTATTTTTCTCTTCTCTAGCTAACTATCCTAATGATGGACCATAGAGTATGATTTGAAATATTAATAAAAATATATTCACATATTCAAATCCTGAAAGTTTAATGTGTTTAACTTATATTTAAATTAATGTTGGCATTCCATACAACTCTCCGATTTCTTCTTTATTATATTAAGTTTTAAAATATTTTCAATAATGATATATTTATATAAAAATAATTATTAAGATCATTAAATATTTAAATGAAGTGTTGCTTATTATCTACATCTTCCTTAAATTACATAAAATAACATAGATAATCTCACTATTTCACTTAAAATCTCAAAATAAAAAATTATTTTTAAAAACCATTAAATTAGTTATAAAATTATAAAAAAACATGACTTGGAAATTTAAATTTTTGTTTATTAGGATGAAGAAAAAAATCTATATTTAAGCCGAAAAGCTTATTACACTCACATCAATGAGTATGTGTACATTTTTATTCCCCCCATTAAAATTGGCGTCTACTAACCCGTCGCAAAGTAATATTATATTTAAGATTTTTTATATCTATAAGCTTTAAAAGCATGCATTATCATCATCTTTTTATACTTCTACTATATATGAGATTTTAAAGAAAATATAATATAGTTCTAATTTTAATATATATAATTTTACATGGTTTTTAATTTATAATATTTGTTAAGGAAATACATATTAATTTACAATATTTCATATTAATTTATAATATTTTCACGCTTTTATAATTTTTAGAAGATTTTTAACAAGATAATCTTAAATATCTAATAAAATAAATTAAAAATAAATACAATATTATATATATTGAAATCAATATATATCTTTGTTTGGTAATGGAGATACAAGAAACTTTTGCTTTCTTTTTAAAGTTGTTTTAAAACTGTGAATTTTTTAAGAAAAAGAAAATATAATATAATATTCTAATTTCTAATAGTAATATATATCATTTTATAATATTTGTTATGGAAATATATAGTAATTTAGAATATTTTAAAAAACAAAATATACATTTTTAGAAAATACATGATTTTAATTTATAATATTTGTTATGGAAATACATATTAATTTTCAATATTTTTACGCTTTTATAATTTTAAGAAGATTTTTAACAAGATTATCTTGCATATCTAATAAAAAAAATTAAATAAATACAATATTATATATATATATATATTGAAATCAATATATATATTGTTGTTTAGCAATGGAGATAAGAAACTTTTGTTTTGTTTTTAAAGCTATTTGAAAAAATTTATTTTTAGTATTATTTTTAGTTTTAAAGCTATTATTTTTATTTTATATGGAGTCACTACAGTGTGCATCGCTATATAATGCACAAACCCGTCTACTAACCCATCTCAAAACAATATTATATTTAAGATTTTTATATCTGTAAGCTTTAAAAGCATGCATTATCATCATCTTTTTATACTTCTACTATATATGAAATTTTAAAGAAAATATAATATAGTATTCTAATTTTAATATATATAATTTTGTACATGATTTTTAATTTATAATATTTGTTAAGGAAATACATATTAATTTACAATATTTTCATCACTTTGGTAGTCATCCACGGTTTAAATATTTCATGATCAACATGATAATGAGACACCGTGCACAAAATTCATCAGTTGTATTCATAAAAAGAAATTTTCAAGACATGCCACTCACCATCAATGAGTTACGTGAGCATATGGAAAACATGCCACACTCTCATCTAGCTGATAGGTTGATGCGGTTTGGAACAAAATTAAGGGGTACAAGGCCATACTAGCCAAAATGTTATGCAAAATTGACTGACATGATTCATCAAATAGGTTCTCTTACAATATTCTTCACCTTAAGTGCTACAAACATGTATTGGCTTGATTTGCATGCATTAATGCCAGGAACACAACCATCTACTCCAAGGGAGGCTCAAAATTGGAGAAAATAAAATGTTATTGACTATCCTCATATAGTCACACATTACATGCACTTGAGACATTCAATATTCAGAATAGAAATACTGGAAAAAGAAATGAAAGTAAAAGATTATTGGTGTAGACATGAGTGGAAACATAGGGGATCACCACATGTCCATAGATTCATATGGATACATGGAGCACCGAATATGGACAATATTAATTGGTCAAATGAAGAACAACGAAAAAGTGTTGAAAGATATTTCCATTGTATTGTTCAGGCATGGAATCCTAGAGTAGATCCACATCAACCAAACATACAGGCATGTTTTAAAAAGTTTAGATGTATACATGCAATATATTAAATAAACTATTTACAGTCTACAATATGACTAATATATTTTCATTTCCAACTGTAGGCATTCCAAAATTATTCTCTACATCCATGTCTTAGAGATACAAGACAACTTATAGAGATAGATGTTGACCAGGACTATGAAGAAATCCTAAACTATGTATAGCGACACACAATGTGCAAGGAAGGTGCATGCCTATGAAAAAAGAGAGGAACAATGGTTTGCAGGTAACTGTTTTAACAAGTTAAAATATTTATATCAAAGTGGAATATAATATAATTGTCAAATACTAAAATAGATGACATATTTATATTGATTATAGGTATAATACTCCTTGGGCATTGAATTTAGAGGGGTCAAAATTATATGAAGACATAGAAATAGGTGAAAAGAAATTTGAGCCAGGCAGAAATGATGATAGAGTAAACTCACACAATTGCTACATATTGCAATTGTGGAGAGAAAATATAGATTGGAAACCTATTCTTTCTAAACATGTTGTGATAAAATATATTGCAAAGTATGCAGCAAAAGTAGAGAAAAGCTTAGAAACATACCAACAAATGTTGATGTGTCTTACAAACACAGAAAATGAAGATGATTTAGCTGCAAGAGCATATAGAAGGCTTTTGACAGAGATTGTTATAGAAAGGGATATTGGAGCTCAAGAAACACGTCACATGTTACTAGAACTTCCATTAGTAGAGAGTAGTAGAAAATTTGTCAATCTAAATGTATCACGTGAGGTGTTCAAACCTGTAAGTATAAATGATGAAAAAAACAATGAAGAACAGTCAATAAACTTCATCGATGGATACAAAACAAGGCCTTTATGTATGGAAGCTATAACACTAATTGATGCAGCCAAGTCATGGATATATAATCCTAAAAGAAAAAGAGATAACAAATGGGAATAGAGACAAACAACTATTATTGTCAGAGTATTCTCTAGATTTTTATCCATTCCTCCATGTCAGTCAGAAAAATGGAATGACTTTTGTTTATCAGAGTTATTATTCTACAAACCATTTCATGATGTACAAAGAGATATTGGTCATGATAATGACTCCATAATAGAAAATGGGAGTCATTTCAGTATAACCCTTGGCACGTGGAGTGAAGAGAAACTGTACAAAATATTGAAAACATCAATGATTCTAAAATTGAAGACAATTAAACTATTCAACAAAATATTATTGAGCATGAATGAGAAATAATATCAAGACTACATAATGATCAGAATATTAAAATATCATAAATAGATATGTTGGGTAGAAGAGATATTGATAGAAAAACAAATTGGTGTACTGAATACCAAGGTGAAGTGTACACAAATCAAGCAATGAATTTCATTAGCAGCATGAGAGAACATGGGTGTCTCATACATGATGACATACCATAGTGTACCGACTATTCAAATCTCAGTGATAAACAAAGGAAGGCACCCAGCATAATTATGGCAGACTACCATAATAATCATAATCCACCACCCTTGTAGATGATAATTCAAGGAACAATAGGAACAGGAAAGTCATATCTAATTGGTTCTATTAGACAAACTCTTGAAAGTGCAGCGACTCCGAGTTCTTCTCCCCTTCTATTACTTGCACCAACTGGAGTTGCAAGATTCAACATTGGTGCATCCACAGTACATTCAAAATTGAGAATCCCAATAAGAGATTTTTCTCAACTAGAAGGAGCAAGGCTAACAAGATTTCAAGAAGAGATAGCACACATCAAATACATTTTGATTGATCAAATGAGCTTCATAGGTCAGAACATGCTAGAGAACATAGATTCTCGATTTCGACAAGCATTCCCACAAAGTGCAAACATTAACATTGCAGGTATACACATGATTATGATTAACAAACATGACTAATTTATATTCTAATACAAGTAATTCACATTATGGAGTTTATATAGATATAAAGGTATATATTAGCTAAAAAAAATCATTGTTTATCTTTTAGGTATATCTATAATTTTGGTTGGAGATTTGGGTCAGTTGCCTCCTGTTAATGATAGACCAGCATATGACAACAACAGAAGAGCTAGGTTTCTATGGGAAGAATTCAAAATTGTGGTTACTTTAGATAAAGTATTTAGACAAGATGGAGAAAACATCCACCAACAGAGATTTCGTCAACTTTTGACAAATCTTAGAGATGCAAACCCAACAATTGATGATTAGAGATTACTTATGACAAGAACCGCTATTACCATTGATGCAACAAGCAATGAGGAGTTTGACAATGGTGTTCATTTGTTCTCAACAAATGATAATGTTCATAAACATAACAAGAAAATGCTATACTCATTAAAGCATCCTATTGCACGTAGTCTTGCAACAAAATCAAGAAGTATTAATGCAACAAAAGGATGCTCAAATGATGAGCTTGATCTATAATTATTGATCAATAAAGAAGCTAGGGTAATGTTTACTTAAAATCTTTGGATACAAGTAGGTCTTGTAAATGGAGCTCTAGGATATATTCAAAAGATTGTATACAAACCTAGAAGTGGTCCACCAGAACCACCAACATATGTAATGGTTGAGTTTGACAGCTATTCAGGAATACCATTTGATGACCGTAATCCAAATACAATTCCAATTACAACAATACAGAGGGGGAGGACAATTCAAATTCCATTAAGATTGGCTTGGGCATTAACAATTCATAAATCACAGGGTTTGAATATTTCAAAAGCCACTATTGATATTGAACCAAGAGAAAGAACAAGATTGACATTTTTCACCATTTCTCGTGTAAAGTCTCTACACGACCTAAGAATTATGCCAAAATTCACATATGACCGTTATGAAAACATGAAAAAGGGTAGACAACTTTCCAAAAGAAAGGCTGAAGAAAATAGACTTAAAATTTTAGAAGATAATTGATGAAATATATTTTCTTCAATTTTGTTTCAATGACTATACTCAAATTTCTAAATGTAATGTATTTATATGATTTTATGTGTTATGGCACTGAAAAATTCTTCTATGTTTAATGCATTGAAAATTTAACAAACAAATGTTCCTAATGTAAAAGAATTATGATACTTTGCAAATGTTTCTAGTGAGTTGTAGAAAATCTAAAATTCATTTGCTACCCATGTGAATTTTTCATATTTCACCACATAATTTTAAAAATTGGTATGTTTCATATGCTTCACATATTCAATTATTTTTTACTACTTGAATTTAATATATTTTGAGTTTCTTTGATATCATAAATTTGCTTAATGTTTAATCTCTTATATGCAATTTTCTCAAAAGTTGAAAAATATATATTTTCCCCTATTTAATACTAATGTAAAAAAAAAAAATGATTTTCCTATAGGTGAGGAAGATGTCACATAATGTGCATACATCATGGGTGTCCATTTGGTTATCGAAGTATCACTGTCATCTTGCATTCAATGTCCTCCTTCATATAGAGGAGTTGAGTGCCAATTATTGGTTGAGAGAGAAGATGGTCAAGAAAATTATCAATAATGAACTAGAAAACAACCAAAAAAATTTAATAATTATGCTATGTACTTTAACTTTCTCTATTAATCCAAGGTGAAAATGAACTTGGATATAAAATTTAACAATATTCAAATTGAAATTGTAGATTTTTGTGACTGGTCAGTTCATCTATACCATGAGGTTCGTGATCTTTACCTTGCAGGATGCATTTGGAGGGTCACTATCAGGCCAACAGTAACCATTAAAAAACACAGTCTATGTGATGAGCTCATTATGAAATTCATGAGATTTCTTAAAGGACAATCACATATTAGTTATCACATGGGACCACCTGAGGAATGGTTGCTTGCTACTTTAAAGTTCAACTACTCCATCATATTCACGGTGCATCAGGTCATGCCATCATTCAGGTTGTTACATGCACACTATGGGATACCTATATTGCATGCTGTCAAGTCCAATGTGACAATTAAAGTTCAAACTATTATTCACGATAGTGATAATGCACAATTACCAGTACACAAATGGTTAACAAACTGAAAGTATTTTTGAAATATTATTTAACAAATGTTTGCAAAATATTTATACATTTTATCTATGGCTAAATTCAATTTCAAAAATATTTTAAAAATATTGTTCAAAACTTATTACCAGTGCATAAATGTTTAACTAAGTGAAACTATTTTTTTTAACAAATTAAAATTATTTGTGTTCTAATTAAATGGAAATGGTTGATGTTGATGTTATCTTTTCTTATATACAAGTTGGTATAATTTTAAGTTAATAATTATAAAAACTAAAATCAAATACTTACAAAGTTATTGTTAATAAAAACATTAAATTTTAAGTTTGGGGAGGAATTCCACTAAATTTTAGTGTCTAGCATTATATATGGCAATTGAAATAAACAATGATGGAAAATATAATGAAATCATATATATTACTGTTGAAATGAATGTTAATGAAGATGTAAGCATTTTTTAAGATACCTATTTAACAACAATTAAAAAAACTACAAATTATTTATTATACATAAACTTTATTATTTATTAGAATTTGTTAAAGAAAAACTATGTTATATTATTTTTTGTTAACAAATTGAAAGTATGTGTGTTCTAATTTAATGCAAATGATTGATGTTCATGTTATGTTTTTCTATATATAAGTTCCTATGATTTCAAGTTAATCTTTATTAAACTTAAAAACAAATACTTACAAAGCTATAAATATTAAACAACTACTACTTTTATATTAAACATAGATATAAGAATAAACAACTACTACTTTTATATCAAACATAGATATTATTATTGGAACATAAGAAAAAAATTATACAATTGCACGTGAATTTATTATTAAAAAAATAAATTACATCACATTATGAAATTAAATAAAAAATACCCTTAATGATGAAAAATATGTACCTCAAACAAGATAACTTTCGACTTATTTTATATATATTAATATTTAATATATGTATGCCAGTAACTACTATATACCAATTATTTAGTTTTAAATTCTTAAACTAGATCTTGATAGGCTAAACCCCTGCCCGAGGTGATACCCACACCCTCCTCATAATGGCTTATAGATAGTGGCTTTTTGTTATTGTTTGTCTTGATGACACTTAGAAAATCATATTATTATTGTAGACTTTTAGGCAGTCTATATATTTATTTTTATATATTCTCCAAGAAAATAACACTCAACCTAATTTATTTAAAACATTTGTCTGCTTCACTCTTACAATTTGATGTGAAAATAGTCAAACAATATTATCAACAAAATTGCATTTCTTCCCATATTCCATCACATCCAACTTGTAGTTCAATGCAAGTGGATAATAATGTGATCATATATTCTATTTTTTAATCCAAAGCCTACCAATTAACATGTTATTTATGACTTTATACTTTCTTTTGTCCCTATTCTTCGACGAACTACAAAACCTTCCTCCCATTAAAACTAGTTAGTTATAAAAGATATATCCATGGGAACAAATAGTATTGTAAATTTGGCGATGTACATATGGAAAAATAGTAACAAAATGTGGAACTAAAGATAAGATTCTCATTTCTTTTTAAAATTAAGGTAATAAGAATAAATAGTATTTTAAAAAATAAAATAATTAAAAGATTGGAGTTGAAGTTGTATAAAAAATGTAAATGTGTAATGTAAAGAAAAGGGAATATGAATTGTGTGATTTTAGGATTGATGTGACAAAAAAGAAAAGAAAAAGGAGGCACTCTATTATTAGATATGAATTTTGTGCTATATCAGAATGATATTAGAGATTCGAACTCATTTTACTATATCTTTACAATCTTATAATCATAAGATTCCTTCCAAGTCATTTTAGTTGTATGGTTGTGGTTTGTCTAAACCATACACTAATATTTTGTGTCTTGCCAACCTGTATAACTTTTGGTCAAACTTGCAACCTTTGTTTTAAAGTAAAAATAAGTGTTTGAGACACACTACAAGATTTGCCTTAATTAGATCTCTAGATTAATTTAGTAGTAGGGTTAAACAAGTATGAAGTGTGTGAAACCCTAAAAACTAAGAGTGTGTATTACATATGGAAATCATCTCATGAAATCCATGGTGATGTGTAGCTATTATTCCTAAATATGTTGAATGTATTTATATTGTATATGTTATGATCATGTCATCTTTATTTTCCATTAAAAACTCTCTTTATAAACAAACTGCCTTTTTTTTTATTGAAGAAGGCAGATAAGAATTTTGAGCGTGAAAGAGAGAAAAAATTGAAAAAATTGAAATTTAACTTTGATTAACATTTTCAATTTAGAGATAAAAATGCGTTTATCAAAAAATTATATTCAAATTAAAAGTCGTACGGAGTTGGAAGGGTTTTTCTTCCTACAGTACTCCTTCGAAGGTCATAATATCAGTTGGTGCAGTTTTACCTTGGAATAGGAAGCGAAATTCCTTAACCTACCAGATGACTCCTACAGTACGCCTTTGAAGATAATAAGTTGGTACGGAGTGGAAGGTTTTTTCTTCCTACAGTACGCCTTTGAAGTTCATATTATCAGTTGGTGCAGTTTTACCTTGGGATAGGAAGCGAAATTCCCTCTATACCAGATGACTCCTTTCCCATTCAAACCTATATACGTGGATAATAGCTGTCAATGTTAAACAGGTCAGCTGCTGCCCAGTTTTCAACCCCTAGTTTGTCACACAACCGGGTAGATGTAAGCAGTTCTCTGACTTCTTCAAGTCTGTATTCCCTCTTAAAATCCCCTTTCACTGCATTACCATTTTCTAGAGTCTGTTCTCTCAAGCCATGCAATTAGGAGGTTCCATAACCACTGTTTTTATCTGCGATAAAACAGTTGGGCATCTTGATTTGGGTGAGATTTGTCACAATCCATGGATGCAATATCCATTCCTTCTCTTTTCAGGTGTCCAATCTCCCAACAAGTAATGAAGGAACCAGTGACCATCTGCACTGGAATCACCTATGATAGGGAGAGCATTGAGAGATGGTTTGAGGAGGGTAACTTGTCATGCCCATCTACAATGCAAGCTTTGGACTCACTAGACCTCACCGCAAGTCACACGTTGAAGAGACTCATCCAAGCTTGGTGCTCCTTCAATTCAGGGATACAGGATACCCATAACATTTCCTCCAATCACCCAAATGAGAAAGAGATAGAGCAGGTGCTGATGAACATTAGAAATTCTTCCGACCACTTGGGAAATTTGAGAAGCCTAGCTGATCTGGCTAAGAGAAGTGAGAAAAATAGGGCTTTAATAGCTGCATAAGGAGGCCACTCAGTGCTGATTTGTATTTTAAGCAGAATAGAAATTATGTGCAGGGAAGAAGCCTTGGCAATATTGGCAAGCCTCCCCATCCATGAAGCCAACGAAGAGTGCATGAGTTCTCTGAAAAGCCCAACAGCCATAGATACAATATGCTGGTTTTTGAGTAAAGGCAGCATGGATGCTAGGCTCCATGCAGCAGAAGTTCTCTGTGGGCTTCTGACCGCAGATCCGAACTTCAAAGCTATTTTTCGGGCTGATGAAGAGACCTTTCAGAATTTGAATTCGCTGCTCCAAGATGAATGTCAATCAGCCACCAAAACTGCCTTAGAAATACTGCTGATTATCAGTCCTGTGAGGAGAAACAGAATGAGGGCAGTCGAAGCCGGAGTTGCTGTTACCCTGATCGAGATCCTTTCCCAGGCAAATTCAAAATTGGCTGAGAAAGCTCTTTCCCTGTTAGAAATCCTATGCCAAAGTGCAGAAGGCAGAGCCTCTGTCTGTGGGCATCCCCTCGGAATCACTATTCTTGTCCAGAAAATTGCAAGAGTTTCAGAGGTGGGCACAGAGGCTGCCATAGCAGCACTGTGGCAAATCTTCAAAAAATGCAAAAGCCCGTCAGTGCTCAAGGATATGGAGGAAGCAGGGGGTCATCTCAAGTTAAGTTTTATGCTGCAAATGGGATGTAGGTCAAGCACTAGACAGAGAGTAAAGGAGATTCTCAGAGCTCAGAGAGGGAAATCGTAAAAGGTGAGTCAGCTGAATGCAGGAGAATTGAAACATGATATTCATTTAGCTAAGTTCACTGCCTATGGACGAATTAGAGCTTTGACAGACTGAAATACAGAGCTCACCCCATTTTGCCTTTGCAAATCCGTTACAAGGTGTGTGCCCTTAGTCTCTTTGTGTTGTGAAGTGCAGCGCTTGGGGTTGTGATATGGCTTAATCGCCTCCAGTGGATTCATTAACTCTGCCTGTTGTATTGGACATTAACAGATCGATCTTTTTATACAACGACAACCATCTTTACAACAAAATTCAGTGTCACAGTGAGAACCACAACCTAACCGAGGAAACTATGCAGCCAACCAATTGCCCCCACAACAATTCTCTGATACCCTCCCACATGTCAGGACAGGGCAATCAGTCTAGGATGCTACCAACTTACACTACCCTTTTCAAACAAGATTACAATATATAAATAGCAATTGTAGCTTAATAAGTTTGACACTGGAGAACTTGTGTCTAAAGAGGACGTATACACCCATCATTAAAAGCCCTCGCTTCACTATTATACATAATGTTAGTACAAAGTGATCTTGGGAGGAAACTTTGTTCTATAATGAATAGATATAAAGAGTGGAGTTTTCCTTTTCCAGATTTATATCATGTATAAGGATGTTTCTAAGAGATTACTCAGTGAAGTTTTAAATTTAAAAAATTTGGTTTATAATTTTTTATTTTTATTTTTTTGTTGAGTGTTTTTTTTAGTAGTTTGTGTCGGTTTTGTAAGTTATTAATTTTGTGATTTGTTTTTTTAGTTAAGAGTTAAGAAGTAGGGATATTTATTCTAATCTCATCTCTTTTAATTGTATCTTTAGTGAATTTGGATTTTGGTGGATGACGAAATAAAAGATGGTATCATTATGCTCAACCAATTGAACTACAATCCTTTTGGTCTATAATTTAGATTAAATAATGCATTTAATATTATAATGGTAAAATTAACATACCCATGCTATTTCCTATTTAGTTTTGTACCCATCTTGATGGGTATTTAATGCAATAACATATCAACAAGTGGTATAATCTTGTGTTAGGCTTGGTTGATGGTTGCATTCCTATTGATCCTTATTTTACCCTTCTCTTATTATAATTCCCTAATATTCATTCTCCACCTTGAAATTATCACTCTATTTCTTCAAACCATTTCCATTGGGCATGAGATTGACCTAAATCAATTGACCCCCAAAACTCAACTCATCATATTCAAGTTCTAACACTCCCACCCCCTTTCAGTAGTTACTATGAGTTGACTTAGCACATGTTTCATGCAACATGTTGCTATGTCATAGTATTAAAAGACATTCATTTAGCTATGTCATGCTATTTAAAAATACACATTTAGCAGTAAAACATATAGAGGAAGAGAAAATTAGAGAACTTTTTTGATCCTTTTGTACACATTGTGTATGTGTGATTCCCCTTCATATATACTATGATATTAACATCAGTGTAAACTTGAGTAACTATTATGCATAGATCATCATATTGCTACTATTTTTGTTCTAGATATACTTAGGATTAAGAGCACATGCCAAATCCAATCCTATTTTCTCTTTATGACTATTTGTGAAGGTTGAAAGATTGTATTTAGGGTATGACCATTTTGGTAAGCTCTCAAGCAGTCAACCCTCAAAATATTAACTCCAGGCCACAAGCGGTACTAGAGAGACAAGATAGCATCACATAGATTACATCACAAGCATCAAATGATATTCAAGAATATTTACATGCGCTTCTTTCACGCCTTCATGCAATATTAAGCTAGCGGAAGCAAACAAGCACAAAACCAGTACCTATTGCAAACCTAGATAACATAATTTTGAGATATAACTTTGACAACACAACTTGTGGTACATTTCAACAACTGAAACTCGAAGAGAGACAACAAATAGACATGTAAAACTCATCCTCCAAACCGCAAGACCACAACTGCAACTGTGGAGAAATGTGAAATAACCTTCCATGACTACAACAACAGTCTTCACTTTGCTTAGGAAACTTCTATGGTGACTTTTATGATTTTAAAATAGCAACACATATGCTTCACACTTGACTTTGTCTATCCTTCAAACCACATGATCACATCTTCAAATGCAAAAGAATGTGGAGCATTCTCTGGAGCACCTTCCTGAGCCATTGACTATAAGAGATTCTTTTATACAAATCACATCAACAGACAATGATTACAACATTCACAAACTCATTCACTTATTCATGAGAAATATGAAACGACTGTTATAGCAACCTATGACATCCAACCTAATACATTATACTTAACTTCCTGATTGCAACATATGTAACCATCCACATACTACCACTTTGTTGATAACAAAGACAACATCATCAACAAACTCCATACTGTTGACATCAACAACAACACTTGAAACATACTTGCAACAAAATTATGGCAATTCCTTTATACCTATGTTTCTACCTTCAAGTTTTAGCATTTCAGGTAGAAATTTTGTATCTTTTAATTCAAGAGATCAACACTTGTATACTTCTAGAGACTCAAATGATAGAAGCACAATCAAAAAATAAAGAAATATTTATATGTTTCATTATGGAAGTATAAATGATATGACTACTAGTGAAAGAAATTGATGCAAGGGCATCCAAACAATTAACATCACCCAAAAAAATCAGTTTGGTTGCTTTAGTTTGCTTTTCATTTTTGGAGTATAGTTTATTTTGATTTTTACGGAGATCGAACGATTGGTTGAAAAAATGTTGTGTATCAATATATGTTTCGAGCTATGCATGTTTCTTGTCATAACACCTATTGGATTTAATTACATTTAGCCCCTTGAAAATCGACTATGCCAAAAGAATAAAATATTTTCCCATTTCAATGTATTGATATACTTTTTTTTGTCACTCAAAATTGACAGATGGTTCTTTTAACAGTTACGAATAAAATGAAATCATGATAAAGAAAATTCAAATGATCAGTGCCTAAATCAGAAGAGGAGGAGTTTTCAAATTAAAAATAAAATAAAATGCATAGCTAATGTATGGGCGTTGGAAGTGAAGGAAGACAAAAGAAAGAAAACTAAGGGTCACAGCTTTGGGAAAGAGAAGATGGCGCAATGAAGTTGGGTCTTCTGGAAATTAAATAGAAAAATCTATATAAGATAAAATCATAGCAGGTGGAAGGAGGAGTGACTGCGAGGAGAAAGCCCACCAAATAAAGAAGAAAATTCAATTCCGTCACAGGGAGAAGTTAAAGAGGTCACGCCAGGGGGGAGAAGTGGCTGTAAGAAGATGTGTGTGCAGATTTAAGAGCCTAGTTTGGAGTTGAACAGAGAGATTAAAAATTAAAAATTTGAGATTTGCCCGTGGATGGTGTGAAAAAATAAAGACTATCTAAATTTTCTTTATATTTGGTGTTTTTGCAATTGAATTTAAAATGAATAGTGTTGGCTGCGAAGGCTGTGGAATTGTGAATTTGTGATTAAGTTTGTTTGTGACAGCGTAGAGGTTAATATTCTTGTTTGTGTTAAAAGTTGCAGATTTATAAATAAGTTTGACATTGAAAGAGTGCAGAATGAAACTGCCTGTGTCTTGTTGTGGATTGTTTTGATTTGGGTATGTCATAAATGGAGGGAGTTCTTTTTGTCTTGCGTCAGGAATAGGGATAGTGGTGCAAGGGCACCATGAAGGTTTGAATTTGCAAGTTTTAAGATCAAGGTCAAATATTAGGTTTGAGTCATGTTTGGGGTCTAATAAGGTCTTAGGAGACCATTTATGATGTAATGAGTTCATTAGAGGTCATTAGGTGGTTAGAAGGTTCAAATTGGAAAATATGCAAGTTGTTGTCATTTTTAAATATTGTAAAGTGCAAAAATGCGTCTTTTGGGAATGCCAACGGTCAATTAGTTTCAAAGGGTTGTTGAGTTAGTTTAGGAGGTTGTTTTTGGTGGGAAAGTGTTTAAATATGTGAAAAACATTGATGTAAAGGAGGCTTGGTGATTTTGAAGTGAAAACTAATAGAAAAATCTATTTTTTCTTCAGAATTTATTTGTAAATTCACTATTTCCAGCCTTGGTACGGTTTCGTACAGGAGCAAATTGTTCTAAAACTTTGTGAATTTTTTAAAGGCATGAGATAACTTCAATTTGCATCTAGTTTGAGCATTTTATATTGAATTTGGGTGGAAGTTTGACTCATTTTCCTGCAGCAGCCTGTGTAACCCTGTTTTAAGGGTGGGTTTGTGAAAAATGACTATATAAGCCATTCCACCCACTATTTCTTTCTATAACTCAGCGGAATGGCTCATTAGGGTGTAGGTTTTGTTTTAGTGAGGGTGGTATGAGCAGGGGAGGCCATTGGAGGTTTTTGGGTATGATGCCCTAGTTGCAAAATGGTGCATTTGAGTGAAATTAGGAGGTTTTAGGTTGGAAAAGGGTGTCAATCTTGGGGGCAGCAATTTTTGAAGGTGTTTTAAGCATGTGCAGACATAATGGGTCATGTTTGAAGTGTTGGAAGAGTTTCTAGCGGTCTGAAAAGCTAACTTTCAATAAAACCCCTTGTAAATTGCTAAAAATGAGGGTTTCAAGAATAGGTGTCTTGGAGGCCATATCTTAGAGTAAAGTTGTGGAATTTGAGGTTTTGTTGCCTGGTTAAGAGTTCCCAATTGATTTTTGGGCTTGAGGAAGTGTTTACATAAGGGTTCCTTTGTAAAAGTGACCTAATTTAGGGTCTAAGACAGCGTAGAAGCCCTGGTTTAAAGATGTTGGTCCAAAGTGACCCATGGAGTTCTTGAGATATGTTTTAGTATGCTTTAAAGGGTTTCTGAAAGTGTAAATTTTTTGTTGGTTGTGAGGGTTTTTGCAAGATAAGTTTAATAATTTAGGTATGCAGACCTACAAGGAAAAGTGTGAGATTGCAAGAAGAATCACCCTTGCTAGGGTTTTGGAGATCAAATACTTGTTGAAATCAATTGAATTGTGTTTGTTGGACAATTGTCTCCCTACTCTGCATTAGATAGAAACCATGATGTACACAGTCCATATTCACATCCCAATTCTCATAGAACATCATATAGTTATGATGATGAGCTAGATGAACTACTAAATCAACATAGAAAGAAAGCACAAAAATAACAAGCAATAGTTGAACAAAAGGAGGCTTAATTAAAGAAATGATATGCTTCTTGGTTATGATGAACAAGAATAAATACTATAATGCACATAATTTTGGCTTCATATATTTGAATGTGGAAACACATGATACTAGCTAGTATCCCCTTCCTCCTAATTTGTCATGTGGAGAAGAAATTGCAAATATTGAGATATTATACAACCTTAAATACAAATAGTGATAAATTCTTGCAGAGCTTAGGTTACAAGAAGCTAAATTTTGTCACCCTCAAGAATCCAAATCCTCTTAGTGAGTAGATAAAAATATATTTTAGAGTACTATGATGATGAAGTTGGTCAATATGATGCATCAAGATACGACTCTATGGAAGGAGAAGATGAGTACAATGATTATGATGCAATTGATATGATTTTCAAGATGGACATATGTTGATATTTAATGGTATGAGTTTCCTTCTCATGACAAAAAACATTAAAGGGAACTCAAATAGCTATCCCAATAGACCAAGCTATCATGTGAAGATAAGACAACCCATGTAAATGTAGCATTAGTGTAGGATATATAAATCAACATCAATTGAGAGATAAATAGGTTCCTACACAATAATGTGATATTTGTACTAGATCAATTAATTTTCCTATGTATAATAATAAGAAATTATAATGGGTAGAGGATAACATCAAGGACATAAGTTTTATAGAGAAAGTGATTGAGAAAAGAGAGGTTCAAATGTAGTAGTGGGTAGTGAAGAAGAAAGAGGTGCATTCAGCTCATAAACATGAAGTTCTTAAAAAAATTAAATGATGAGGCACAATTGGTTCAACCCCTACCATTGGAAGTGCAATGTGTAGGCAAAAGGAGGAACCCAATGTTCCTTATTGTAATCAACTCATTCCTTGCATCCCTAATACATATGACTTGACATTCCCACATGTTCAAGTGGACCTATCATGTGAAGAGATCACCCTACAAAGGGAAGAGAAGTTCTTGTACACTGAGGTGGATAGATGCAATATCATAAGTGAAGCTCCGTCTATTGGTATTGATTCAAATTTTATCTTTGGAAGTCATGGTGAAGAAGAAGATACCATTGTTTATTTCCTCATTTATCTTTCTCATATTGAATAAGTTAAGTTGAAGAATCATTTGTATGGTTTAAGGAGCCAACTAAAACATATGTGTAAATCAACGAGTTTTTTAGATGTGGAGTCTTAAATTAAAAAATGAATCTTTTCACATTTTTCCCTTTGCCACATCATATGTATTTTCTACTATCTTTATTAAAAAAATA
Source organism: Sequoia sempervirens (assembly GCA_007258455.2). Taxonomy (NCBI): domain Eukaryota; kingdom Viridiplantae; phylum Streptophyta; class Pinopsida; order Cupressales; family Cupressaceae; genus Sequoia; species Sequoia sempervirens. The sequence continues at coordinate 35,102 of VDFB02322985.1, forward strand.
TGAATATGGGTAGTAAATACCTATTACATTGATTGATAGGTCTTCACGTGTGATGAGAAGTTGAGTTGTAAACCATGAGAAGATAAGATGATATATGTGGAAGATATCGATGGATGTGCAAGTGTGGTAAAGTTCAATGAGAGAAATTTTTGAACAATCCACCTTTTGTTACCTCCAAAATGATTTAGGAGGAAGAGATGTAATAATTATCCTATAGAACTTAAGGTTCCACCCTAGATAGAATTATAGTTAGCAAGGAGCACCTAAGTTGCATCTTCAAAGGTACATACTGATGATATGGGAAAATCAAAATGGGCTACTACTCAAATGTTTAAGATGGAGAAGGATATGGAATGTGGTGTAGTAATATAAATTTTGTAATGGTATGCTAAGAGTGCATACTACCTTAATATCTTGGCCAAAGATTGGTGAAGTTGTTGATCTATGATACTTTGGATTAGTAGTGATTTTGTAAGTAAATGTCTTACCCTATACATATCATGTTTTTGCATATTATGTTTCCCTGTCTTGTAAGTATCATGTTGTGCATTCTTACACAGTCATGATCCCTATTTGATCATGATGATTTTTTTGTCCTAATCTTCTTTTTGCCTCTATTTTGGTCCACTCTTAAAGTTCTATATTTTTTTTTCCTTGCAAGCTCGACACATTTCCTTAACTAGAGCCAACATTAGAACCCCATTTTATGTGTCTTAATTTTGGTTTTTTCTCAGGTGCAAGCATTTGACCCCATTTACACACAATTGATAACCAATATTCAAAATTATCGCATGTTGGGTTACCTATGTCATATGTTTTCTAGAAAGATACTCACCTTGTACATTATGGTCCAAAATCATTAGCAAGTTTAGTCAAGATGTTACAATGTGGGTTCATTATTGAAATTCGTCATGGTGGAATAGGTGGTTTTGGGAGAGGGTCTACATTTTTTTGTGTGATTTTAGTTGGGAGTTTAACTTTTTACCCCCTTAGGTTTTTTGGTTCCTTGAGAGACTTTGGCACCAAGGCATTTAGTGCCAAGGTTTCAAATCATCCAAAAACCACACCCTCAACTCTCCCCTTGCTCCCCAATCCCTCATCTATGATTCGTGGGTCCTCAAGTGGACCTAAGACCAAGAGACTAAATCCCAAGGTCCACTGTCCCCTTGAGGTCCATATTCCTATGGCCTCATCATTCCTACTCCTTTTGTTTTCCCTTCTGAACATAGATTTTCATACTTCCCTAGAACCTTAGGACCTCCATTGTGCCATCTCCTTTTTCAGTGGACCCTCTTGAGTCATGGACCCTATTTTTCACCTCCACTTTCACATTCTTCTCTTGAGTTGCAAGTAGCCGTAGGGACTTGGAACTCAAGACCTAGTCTAAAATTTTGATTCCATCATGTGACCCTATCTTGATCCCATTATCTTCTTTAGACTACTCTTTTGTCCTTGGTCCCTCTTATATCCTGAGACCTAGTAGAGTCCTATCCCTTCTCCACTCCTAATCCTCAATCCCATATTCTTCCCTTAATGTAATTGGTCCCTCAAAAAATGCAATCTCTATCCTACCCCTACCCTTGGTCTCATTTTTAATTCTCTCCCCACTCTTGAGCCTTGAGTTCACTACCCTTGTTCAAACCTTGGGATTTCAAGGTAACCCCAATCCTTGTTACTAGTTCCTAATTCCTTGTTGCCTCTATCCACCTAACTCCCATGACATTTACCTACCTTATCCCAACACATGTCCTTGGGTCCTTGTTAAGCTTGAAACTCTACTAGGCACCTTTATGACCCAGAAACCCTAAGGCATGTCTCATTATTCCACCTAATCCACACCATTTCAAGAACATTATGTCTATCATAAGCTATGGCACACAGTTTTCAATGGTTTCTACTATGAATTTTGTAGTTCTCGACTTATTCCCTTCCATTTCAAACTCCAATTTCCATAAACATGGAGGATGGCTATAAGATAAATAGGAGTGGTAGGGTAAGTGTAAGAAGTTGGGTCCACTTCCAGTGGAAGTATCAGGCTTGAAAAAAATATTGATAGGAATGTCCGGTACCCATTTAGGATTGAGCTCTTGGACCTAAATTTCTACTTATATGACATGGGTACCTATTCTAAAATAGGTACCCATTTTAGAATGGGTACTCATTTCATTTTAAAATGGGTACCTATTTCTAATTAAATCATATTCCTTCTCTTTTTAAGAACGTTTATGCATTTTGGAGTAGGTACATGTTTCATAAATTTTGAAATTTGAAACTCATGGCTTTGTTTCTTTAGGCTTGGAAACTCAACCCTTAGCCTTGGACCTACAAGTACAATGCCATTAAAATAGCAAGAGAAAAACTAACTTTACCAATATGGCTAATGATTTTTTTTAGAATTTTTTAATGAAATTAAAACCCATTATAGGTGACGATGTCTATTTTTCAAATATGTAATTTTTTAAATAATTAGACATTATTTTCTATTTATTAATTTTTTTTGTGGAAATTATTTCATGAACATGATATGTGGTGTATTAGTATTTTTTAATAACTTTTAATTTTAAAGGTTTTCTAAAATAATGTCATTATTAACCTACGTTTTGACACCACTAAATTTGAACTTTCCATTTTGAAATGATAAGCATCATTATGTATTAAACTCCTTTGTCAAGTTGCTTTTAGTCACAAAAAGGTAGTGTCACTTGGTTCTCGCACCAGTTGTCATACTTTATCATCTTTAGAATGTTACCTTTTAATCTAGTTCTTGTCAATTCATTACATTAAATGTAGTACATGTACATTAGTTTGAGGAGAAAAACTCTCTTATTTCAATTGGAACCATCAAATTAGTTATCCAATTTGTCGAGATTCAAAAAATAATTAAATATCAAAATATGTGAGGAATGGTGCAAAATCCTTTTACAACAGTGATTGTGACTTCATTCTTCCTAATGGGGTAAGTTTTCAAACCAAAACTTGGAATATTGTTAAAGTTCAATTTCTTGGTAGGTTGTTTGCAAAAATGATTAAATCTAAAGTTTTATTGAAGTTGGAGCTAAACTGCTTGGCATGATGGTTTTTTATGGTATTATTAATTATATGGATTTTTTTTGGTGAAAAATATAGATCCAATCAAAATTAATATCAATATTCTCCTTCCATGAGTTTGCAAGTATTTTTGCCTACGATATTGAATATTCCATTTGTTGCAAATTTTGTTGAAAATAACAAATCAATCATACCAATTTCCACAAAAAATAATCACCATGAAAGTTTGGTTGTAAAATTTTACATGTTGTAGCTAAAATATTTTAAAAACTACTCATTTTTAAAATAAAATAAGTAATAAAGAGTGGGCGAATGAATTAAATAAATAAAAATACAAGTTGAGGTTGTGGAAAACAAAAATTGACAACTCACAACTTATGAAGATGAGATTGTGAAAATAAATAACTCAAATGAAAAAAGATTGTGAAAATTCATAACCCACAACTTGTGATGTCGTTAAGAAATTTATGAATTGTGAAAATAAACAAATTAAAACCCATAACTAAAAGTAAAGGTTGTTAAATTCAGCAATCCCAAGACTGATTTAAACCTCCATTTTTAAAATAAGTATTGCAAATTCAATGAGGTTTTTTGAAATTAGTTATTCTAGTGCCAACATACTCCACAAATCATGTCATCATCTGCCTACGCCACCATAAGATATTAGAAATTGGATTTTCTATGTGAGGGAGATTGGTTTACATGCCTACAAAATAGGAAGCATAAACGATTGGTAAATATCATGCCAAAAGATAAAAGAGTTTGCGGAAATCATAGTCATGACTACCATGGAAAACTTGTATACAAAGTAAAATAATTAACCAAGCGTGCTAAGTGTTTGATAGAAAACCTCAAAGAGGTGTGGTTTCTTGGAGTACCATGAGCACAAGAGCTTTGGAATAGTGCATAAACATCCATAAGATTTTCATGAGTTTGTAGGTGGTATGCATTGTGTGGAAGTTTTGACAGAATGCC
>VDFB02322986.1:0-34805 GCA_007258455.2 Sequoia sempervirens
TTGTCGGGTTGTCGAAGTCAAATCTGTAGAAAACAAAAAAATAAGTCTCTCTAAGCTCGAATTTGACTTATGTTGACTTGAAGCACCTAGTTGACATAAAAATCAATCTTCAACACCTTATAACCTATCAAATCTGCAAACAAAAGGGGGAAAATGATTAGGGTTAGTGAATAGGGGTTTTCCTTGGTCAAACCCCACTTTTGGTAATTAAACCCTTGAAAAGATAATGAAATGCAAGAGAAAGATAAAGTAATAGCATGCAAATTATATCAACTCACCTAACTCTTGATCTTGTAATTCTGAAGTAATTTCAATGGAAGCTTCAAAGTGCTTGATAAGTGCTTTAATTGATGTTGTAGAATGCTTGAATGCTTAAGTGAATAGGTAGATAAGTGAACTTGATGAATTGGTATTGTATGAGATGTAAAATGAGGTGAAAATCACTTATTTATATGATTCTTGTGCCTTGCTATCCATTCATACCTCATCACAGACCAACATCAAGTGAATTTTAATAAAATCTCGAAAGGAAATTTGAAATATTTTGAATTTGGGGCCAAGGGGGACTCATTCGCCACCCATGGAGAATGGGTCCCACCTAGGACCTAAAAACAAGTTTCGGGAAAACTGTTGTATTTAATGTTGTTTGTCAGGATAATATCCAAAAATACACTTAATTAAGTGATATGAGGGTATAAAAAGACAAAATAAAGCATGAGAAGGGTGTAAATAGTGAAGATGTGCCTTGAAAAGCATGAAGGCTTGTTACAAGACTTTACAACACTTCAATATAGGACTTATTGATGTTAAAAGAGGTTATTTTTAGGTAAATTGTATTAAATAGAGTCTAGAAGGATGTAGAAATGTCTTACAACACTTCACAACACCTTCACAAGACATCATTTTTTGAGTTTTAGTACCTAAATAAGCATGTTCAAGCCATGATACAACATAAAATCAAAGAAACATAGTTCCAACACCATGAAACAAGACCTAAAAGGCCATGAAAATGTCAAAGGACCATTTTTCTACAGCACAATCATGAAGAATGAAACTTGGGAACTTTTCCCAAAACCTAAAGACAAGAACTTGATTGGAAATAAGTGGGTTTTCATAAACAAGCTAAATGAATAAGGTGAGGTGATCCAAAACAAGGCAAGACTTGTGTGTAAACTTTATGCTTAAGTTGAAGGCATATACTTTGAAGAGACATTTTCTTTGATGGCAAGACTGAAGGCAATCAGGATGTTCTTAGCTCTTTTAGCATTCAAAAACTTCAATGTATACGAGACGAATGTAAAGTCAGCATTCTTGAATGGACAACTAGAAGAAGAGGTATGCATTGAACAACCGGAAGGGTTTCAATGTTCTAACAATCGATATTATGTTTGCAAATTGAAGAAGGCTTTGTATGGATTCAAACAAGCTCCCAAAGCTTGGTATTCAAGGTTGGACAAATCCTTGTAGCAGCAAGGGTTCTGAAGAGGAAGTTAAAATAATAATATGTACATTAAAATAGAAGGATATCAACTATTAATAGTTGTGGTCTATGTAGATGATATAAATTGTATGATAAGACCCAAGGTTGCTTGCACTGCCTTGTGGAAGTCTTCCCACTGTCTAATGCCTGAAACCTGTCTCCAATGGTTTCCTCTTGAGCTTCTAGGTTGACCAAACCCTGCTCCAACTCTTCTCAAAGAGTTCTTACTCTGTGCTTTACCTTGGGTAGCTCAACACCTTCTTGAAGTTTGAATGCTCTACCTAGGACTTAGAAGAATCTAAGTGCCCTATTCTCCATCTGCCTTGAACCTCTTGCAGGGAAGATAGATACTCTGTCTCCATGCTTTTTGTAAGCCAACTGATCCATTTTTCTGATTGCCCACTCCTCAACCTACCCGTTTTCTTCAATTTGTGTTGATGAGGCTTAGAACCCTACTAGCCCTTGCCAGTCAGTTTTTGCCTTTTTCTGCTCAGTCCCACCAAGAGACCTAGCAACTAATCTCCACTTTCTGATACCCTTTTCAGAGCTTTAAATCCTCCACCTAGTTTTAGACCTCTGTCTGCACCGTACACTTCATTCCTGCAAACAAGGAGGATTAGGGCTAATAGGCCTATATACTAGGGTTTTAGGAATTCTTACTGTTATCTCACTCTATTAGATTATTCAAGCCTTCAATCTCTTTAACATGTTAAGATTTGACAAAATCCTTTAGAAAACCGTACAGGTACGGTTCTGTACCTTCCTCCCTGCCCAAGTTCTCACTTTCTTTACCCAAACTCCTAACCGGGTTACTCTTACTCGCCTAGGGTTTGGGTTTGAGAAACATTACCTGGCTTCTCAGATCTTCTACTCCTACATTCATATAATATGTAGACTCCTCTCCCATTTTCATCTATACTTAGGGAAACCCGCTGTTAGTGCTTTATGGGAGAGCCATTTTAACATTGGTTCTTTAAAACAGCAATCTAAAACCCTGTCAAACTCTAATGTCCTGTTCCTAGTATAAAAATTTCTAACTCTTCTCAATAGAACTTATTTGTACAATGAAAGAGAGTTTCAGTCTACTATAATAACATGGAACCACGCAAAGACTGAGTTTACAATTCCTATTTGGTCTCTGTTGCAAAACACACGAAGATTTTAGTGGACCTTTCTACAACTCCAAGTCTTTGAACACAAAACACTAAATAAACTCAATGCCTATTGTCTACGGGGTTAAATATATTCTATAACATTCAACCAACATAAAACAGTGTGCAAAATGTATTTACAACAGCTTTTGGTGCGACTGTCTTTGAAGATTCTCGGGTTGAACACTGGAAACACAGACTTGACTATGCCCTGCACGGTTGCACCACAGAACTTAGTTGAAATGCTTCTATTTTGATTCAAAAACTATTTACAGAAGGTAAGCTACTGGAAAGTATTAAAATAACTCTGTTACAGCACCGAAATAAAGCACATAGAACGCAAATATCACTATTCTGTAAACACACTGGGTTTTCAAAAACTGTCCATATACAGAAAATCTGCTCGCTGTCTTTATTCCTCACACAAAAATTCATTACAAAGACTGCCTATCACTTGTTACCCACCATTCTCATTATCTTCCCATCTTTTTCCACCATCTAAGAGAGAATTTCTCACGCCCATATCCCTGACTTTTAGGGAATCTTAAGTTTTTGACAGTTACATGCAATCAAGCCATATTGCCATGCAACCATGCAATATTCTTGCAATCTTCGCCATCTTTCCTTCTTTTTAGGATCTCCCACTCTTCCATCTTGAGCAACCACGATGTAAACTGCCCTTGGCATCTTCTAATAGCGAGGAAATGGCTAAGACAAAGTTTAATACTTTAAAAGCTATCATTTTCTGTCTTCAGCTAAACAAAACAGAATTTAACACAAAACATAACTAAAGATAGCCTTAGTCCTAGTGACTAGCTACTCCCACACCAAAATGCAAGACCTCTAAGGTCCAAACTAAATACAACAATCTCTGACTTGGTTAGAGTCAGCACAAACCAAAATTTTGCAAACAAAATGAATGGTGTTAAACCAAAGGGTACTCTACACCAATATCATTTTTGGTAGTAGCAGTGATGACATGTGTAAGAATTTTTAGAAGGAAATGAACAATAAGGTTGAAATGTTAATGCTAGGATAATTATCTTTATTTCTTGGGTTATAGATTGCACAATCAAACAAAGGAATTTTTTATTTCACATCACAATTACATAAAGGAGATGCTAAGTAAATTCAAAATGGAAGATTGCAAACTGGTTGGACACCTATGGTTACAAGATGAAAGTTGAGTAAAGATGATAAATCTACCCTAGTAGATTCAAATTTGTATAGACATATGATTGGAAGTTTGTTGTATGTGATAGAATTAGACCGGATATAATGCAAGCAATTTGGGTGGTTTCCAGATTTCAAACAGCACCTAAAGAAACTCATGTAAAAGTAGTGAAGAGGATATTCAAGTGTTTGAAAGCTACTAAATATTTTGGACTATGGTATCCAAAGAGTGAAAATTCACTTTGACTACATATATAGATGCAGATTGGGCAAGATGTGTTGATGACCAAAAGAGAAAAAGTTGAGGAGCATTATTTCTTGGTGACAGTTTAGTGTCCTAGTTGAGTAAGAATCAGGAATTAGTTTCCTTATCTACAATAGAAGTAGAATACATTGTTTCAGCATCATGTTGCACTCAAATGATTTGTATGAAGCAAAATTTAAAGGAAATGAAGATTGAGTTTGATGAACCTATCACTAGTCTTTGTGATACACCAGTACCATAAATATTTCAAAGAATATGATGATGCACTCAAGGACAAAACACATTGCAATCTGTTGCGCCTATAGCACACATGCCTCGTTCATACCGGGGACCCCCTTTCCTTGTTTCACTTTTGCTAGGTCATTTTTTCTCTTGCCTCATTTTTTGTGCCCCTATTTCTGAGCTTAAATTGGTCACATGCATTAAAGTCATCAAATTCCCCTTGACCAAAATCACCTATCCAAAATTCACTAAGTTTTTGGCATTTGCGGGTTTTAGCTTGTGGGTCTTTGTCTCCCATTTTTCGTTGCGTCCATCAAATTCGGCGGACCCGTAGCTACGAGTTTCCTTATGCAAACCACCATTCTTGTTTTGTTGCTAAACAATGGTCGGCCCCTAGCATCTTTCTGCATGGTAGGTCCTGCACTCACCTCCATCGTTCAGGGCTTCACTGAGCATCCTTTGTGGCACGAGTTTCCACAACCCTACCTACCCAAGCCTATCATACCTACAATTAATGGGGGGAATTAATGGAACATCATCTATAAATATGCCAATGCCTAGCTGTCATTTTCATCTGGCACTTTCAAATTTGAGGAGAGAAGACAGAGCATCCGCGCGCATAAAGTAGCTCGTTGGATTCAGGCTGGACTTGTCTCAGTTTCTTGTGTGATCTAAAGGTATGAACCCACATAGTTTTTTATTTTCCAAGCATTTTTTAACTGATTGAAAATAGTTTTGTAGCTAGGGTTTTGTAATTATTCAAAATCTACACTCACTAAACCCCATTTGTATCTGATGATGAAATTGATTTCAATATATTCCCTGTAACAATGTTTTAAACTAACACCATTGACCCTGCGTACCCTGGCCTCGCATCCAGAATTTTATTAAATATGAGGATCTCTCGTAACTTGTGAACCACTGCACGAGAATATGCTTTCCCATCTTCACCAAATAATGGCCAACATAATGTGGATTCCTACCTTTAAACCCTACTCCTTCATCATTTGAAAAATGGCCAAGTTATTAAGCCTTTGCGGGTGCACCTATGCAGGCCACCTTATGCGGAGCATCATCCCCTCAATGTTGTTTCCAATGGAATACCTAAATAATCCTCCTACGATGTGTTCCCCACATGTTCAGTTATCATAAAGCCTAACATCATAGTGACAAAACTCTAAGTAAAGAAATCATGTGGGATTGCCCATGCAGGTGTCTGCCATCAGAAAGTTGTCTCCATAATGAGGTTTTCTAACGGCCAACCACTTACATACTTCTTCTATGTAGGTACCATGATCATTGTCTCCCCAAGCTAAAACTCAATGGCATCGTCAAAATTCTAAGTCAGGAACCCTTGCAGGCCAAGGGATGCGGACCGTCGTTTATGCAAGGTGATCACCTTTTTTCCTTTGATTAATGGAAAACATTTGCATCCCTCTTCCTTGAGAGACCCGTGTGATATGCTTCCTCCAAGCAAAATCTTAAGATTGTTAACACAAAGCCTAGGTGTTGATGGAATTTGCGGGTCTACCTCTATGAACTATTGCATGAGGGACGTCGTCTCCTCAGTGTCATTCTATAATGGAAAAACGTCCACACCCTTCCACTACATAGGTTCCATAGACAGAACTTCCTCTCAACTAAGAATTAAAAGTTGGCTAACAAGAAGCTAAGAACAGATGACCCCTACGGGTCTGCCCATGCAACCCATCGTGGTTAGGACTCCACCTCCGTAAGGTCATTCCTTAATGGAAAAAACTTAGTGGTAATCCGCCGCCTGGATCCCACACTATTTGACTCTACAAGTTCCAACTTAGAAAATTTAAATGAACCCATGAAGGAAAATTTCCATGTAGGTTCCACAATGCAGAACTTTGCATGTGGAATGACGCCTGCCTTTCCCCACACTTTTAACAGCAAATCATTAACGGATCTCCAACCTATGGCGCCCACACTACTCTCACCCACATAAACAAAAGGGGATCAATTTGATGAAGAAAAGCAATTGAGGTGCTCCATCTCATATTTTACATGTGCCCAATCACTCCACCAAGAATTTACCCATCAAGCATTCCATGCGAAAATTCCCCTATGGGTGGCTATCTGCGGGATTCCATGGCTCCAACATCGATCCTTAATGGCTTTCATCATAGCAGCTTTCGCAAAGGGGAAACCCGCACTCCCAAGCCTGCATCCTTGCAAATAATCCAAATGAGCTTCAAATGGTGAATAATGATGACTATCATGATTTTCTAAGGCTGTATAAATGGATCTAACAATGAATTTGCAAGATTTAACTGACATTTATCCTATTAATCTATCAAAATACTTCCTGCACTCTTTGCATGTAGGATTTATGGAACCTACTTAGGGGCCATCGAAGAATCCCATGGATAAAGTTGACAAGGGAAATAATCTTGCCAAAGCTCCCAGAGGGAAAGAAGAAAAGGAACATATGAAGTACCAATTCCATGGGGTGGAGTGCACCTCCAAGATCGTGTCCAATTGGGACACAGTTTTTAACATTGACTTTGGGCATGTGAATATAGATGAGTTCAAGCAAAGAGTCATGGTCAAACCCACTACTTAAGAGGCCTTAAGGATAAAATAAAGTGGCCTCGCAAAAGCAATTGGCTTTCCTCTCGTTCTCATTGCTCCAAAGTTGGTTATGGCTTGTCAAGAGTGCTATCACTCTCATAACATGAAGATAATTTCCAAGGATGGGAGGGTACTAGTTGACTTGTCTTCCAAATCTATTGGTAAAACATTTGATATCCTAGTCTTTGATGAGATGGAGGAAGTTGAAAAAAAAATCTCTTTGAAACTCTAGAAACAGGATTCTTTGGGGTGTAAAAGGATAATCAATCAAAATTGGTTAAAGGACAAGAGACGAAGTGCTAGCAAAGTACCTCAAACATTATATAGGAGTGACCTCTTTGAAGAATATCAATATCTAGTCACGCTCCTAAGCAGAGTGATGGGCCTACCTACTACTACATTCTTCAAAGAATGGATTTTCTACTTCATAGAGGAAATTCTCCAGGGCACCGCCAAATTTCACTGGGAAAAAATGATAAGTGATAATTTGCATGATCAAATCATGGTAGTGAAGAAGACTTACAAATTCTACATGACCTCATATTTGATCTACCTCTTAGCATTCAAATTCCCATACAAAGGGTTATTCTATGCAAGAGCCTTGGGAACCAAGAAGGGGAAACTAAAGGTCTACGACTGCTATCCCCAATTACAATATAGAAATTTCAAAAGGGAATATAGAAGATTGAATGATGCCTTCATCGGGCATATTATTAGACTATTGGGGGGAGACCTTGAGAGAAGGGTAAAACATAGTGCTAATGTAGTAATCAAGGGCTTTGGATATCTATTCATCTAATTCCCAAAGTTTACCTACATCTGAGCATAAGGGTTCTCAAGAAAACCCTATTGTCTACCATGCTACCCCAACAATAAGATCATTCTATTGGAACTTACTTGGAAACTATAAACTACCCATACCCTATTGAGCAACAAGCAGCTATTTGGGGTTCCAAATCCCCTAACCTTCAGGCAGGGAATGTACTCTTGTACTATTTCCCCATGCACAAAATACTCAAAGGAGTTAGCAGAGTATAACTTGGACCTACACACAAATAAGGGAAATGTAGATCCCCATGGCAAGATGAAGAAATGGGTTAGGATAATACGGCCACCAACCTCATATTGAAGACTGTATACAAAGATTTTAGCTCCAAGGACTTTCTTACACTTCTAGGGATTTTCACCTAAAAGGAGAAAGATGGGCCAAAATGGGCAATGTCTACACTCAAAATCAATGCAAGGATGGATGAAGTATGCCTAAATGCAATGTCTAAATGCAATAAACTGATAAAAGAAATTAATTATTAATGTAAAACCTAAGAAATGCAAGTTGTTTGAAAACATAGTGATGTATGCAAAATGACCTAGGAATGCAAGTAAATAATAACAGAATTAAACAAGATTGGAGAGGTGGACCTAGAGATTGAAGTATGATGCAAAGAGGCTATGGAATCCTACAGATTTTACTATTGAATCCAACTAGGACACTTAAGCCAAGTTGAGCGACTTAGTCCTATTTCGGGGAGATTTTACCAAAACAAGTTTTTATCAAATGGGTACTCAAAAATGTAAAAATCACTTTTCAAGCTTGGCAGTGATACTAATTCGCCACAGATGGAAACTTAGTCCACCTAGGAATCTTAGGAAATTTGGGAAAGGAATCTGTAACTTTCGGTCTACACTTCCCTTCCTGACAGGTGTCTGGTTTAGATTCTGCAGAAAACGGGTTGAAAGAGGTTTCCAAGCTTCAATCAGGGATTTGTTGACTTGAATGACTTTGATGGTTTGTTGACCACTTTTTAACACCTTTCTCTTTGACAAATTTGCATACACAACCTACAAAACACACATGCAAAGAGGGGGAAAAGGGTTAAGGGTTAGAGAATAGGGGTTTGCCTTGGTCAAACCCTAGAAAATGAAATGAAATAAAGAGAGAATGATGAATGAATAACATGCAATGTCACAAACTCACCAAACTCTTAATATTGAAATCTGAAGATATGCAAGAAGTTACTCCAATGGATGCTTGATGATGCTTAGAATGCTTGAGAATGATTAAGTAAATGAATGGATTGCTTGAATAATGAATGGGGGTCAAAATGAGAGAAAAACCCTTTATTTATACTTGATTTTATAATATTTCCTGAAAATAACACATCATAGGCCGACCTTAAGGTTAAGAGAATAAAATCCCACCAGAAAATTAAAATTATTTTGATTTTTGTGCCTAGTGGGACTAAGTCGCCCCAGGTGGTGACTTGGTCCCACCAGGGAAATTTTACTAGGTGTCAGGGATTGAAGTGTATTTAATGAGGTTTAACAGGAATATTCTCAAAAATACACTTAAGTAGGATCAGAAAGTGCATTAAGGGGTCATTTAAACATAAGAAAGGGTTGAATTATTGATGGCAAGCCTAGAAAAGCATGAGAGTTTGTTACAACTCTTTACAACACTTTGAAATAAGACTTGATAAGTGATAAAAAAGGGTTATTTAAGTGAATTATAATGAAAGGGTCCTAAAAAAGTGTGAAAGTGGGTTACAACACTTCACAACACTTTTACAAGACATCTTAGAATTCTTAATGATTCACAAGGTTCCAAGACCTAATGTGAATGTGTTGACCACATTACAACATTAAATCTAGGAAAAATCAAGCCAAAGCCACTAGGAGGGCCCAAACATGAGAAAAAGTAGAAGGGTTACTTTTTTCGTGTCCACAATTAGCCCCCACTTTAGTGAGAGGATGAACCTGCTTCAAAATCACACTAAAGTAGTTGAACATGCAATTAAGAGGGGTTTCAATGAACTAATGCTTAGAAAGATGAGAGAACAATGATCAAGAGGGATGATCAAGCCCCCAAGATGAAGATCCCATGGAAAACTAAACATGAGTGCAAGAAACATACGTGAGAATAGTGTAAATGAAGAGGAAGAGAAAAAGAGAGAGTCAGGTCAAGCTTTGTTCATTTGTCCATCCCATTGTGGATCAAATCTAGGACATTTGTCTGGAATGAAAATGAATACTCACTCTGAGGCAATAGAACTCATGGTTGTCGGTCAGGTGAGAAGGCCAAAAAGGCGAGATACATACACTCATGGCTGGTATGCACTCACACACACGCAGGTGGCTATGGGGAAAATTCATGCCTCGGAATGGGCTTCCCACTCAACCATACCAAATTTATACCTCCTGATAACTTTAATAAGGAACCACAAAATAAAATGACATTTCGAGCTTCACAAGACAAGCAAAACCTCATATGCTTGGAGCTCATGAACAAACGCGATGGTTCCATAGGCATGCAAGTTGTGTTATGCAAGGTGGCCATATAAAAAATGCAAAATGCAACATGAAAAATATGTTCAAAGGAGTCTTGCTTAGTTCATGTAAGATCTTAGCTTAGGGAACATTGTGTCTAATGTCTCCAAGAGAGACCAATCAAAGAATAGAAAATTGCAACTTAGGGGATGTAGTGTCACATCAAGCCACCAAGAGGAATGTAATATGCTATGATAGATCATGCTCATGAAGGACATCACACCCAATGTCATCCACAAAGTGACAAACACATCATATGAAGTAACAAGGCTGTGCTAAGAACCAAGAAAAAGGAAAAATGCAAATGAATAATGCCAATGTATGCCCCCACTTTAAAGGAATTGCTACACATCGTACTATGAGAAATTACTTTAAAGTAGCAAATGCAAAAAGAAACAAGACATGAGAACCAACTTGGAAATCCCCTATGCCAAGTCATACATTTCTGAGTAAGGCTACATCATGTGAAGGAAAAGAAAAAGAAAAAAGAAAAAAAGAAAAGAGGAGGTTCCCCAAAGTAAACATAAACACATAAAGGGATCTATGGATTTGGGGGTTAGTATGTTATTTGTTGCAATGTTGTGTAAGGAGCTCAAAACAGTCATCATCCCCCAAATACATAGAACTGGAAGAATGACACAAAGAGAGTGAAAACAAAGAAAAAGAAAGATCTGTTTGGGTCAACATGGAAGAGACATGAGTATGTCTGGAGCACTTTCACATCATCCCCAAAGGAAAACACAAAAACAAGAGAAATGAAAAGGCAAAATAAAATGGAAGGAAATCTTTTGGGTCAACATGAGAGAGACATTTCAATCTCAATGCCTTGTATCATCCCCAAAAGGAAAACACAAGAAAAAGACAAAAGAAAAGGAAAAGAAAAAGAAAAAAGGGGCATTTTGGGTCAACATGAAAGAGACATTTCGGTCTCAATGCCTTGCATCATCCCCAAAAGGAAAACACAAGAAAAAGATAAAAGACAAAGGAAAAAGCGATGTACGACATATAGAAGAATGAAGGTACAAATAGAAGAATGTCACAAAGAGAAAGAGAACATCAAACATCACATCACGGGGGAACGTGATACGCACATACAGACATGCAAGAGAAAAAGAAAATGCAAAAGACTAGTAAGGAAAATGAAATTCAACCGTCGATCAAGTCATCTGCCTCCCAATCTAAGCAGAAGGTGATTAACGCAACTAAGGGATAACAAAAAATGCATTACTAGGTCAAGGCTAGCAACTTCTTGCCCCCACTAAGTGCAAGACAAGAATGAGCTGAGATAGGTGATGGGAGAGGTCATGTAATAGTGAGAAGAGAATTTTCTACAACTATTACATAATAAGGTGTTTAATGGTGGTTTATGGATTTATTGGATAGAAATTATTGCCATCAAAATGATACTTGCTCAATATTTCTTTAGATTGGAAACATTCATCACTTTGATGTCCAAGAACACAATGATATGCACAATGTAGAACATTAGCATCTTTAGGATAGATCACCAACCTATTCATAGGTGGTAATAATATGAGTCCTTGCTTTAAAAGGATGTGTAATTTCCTTTCACATTCAGGTGGTGGATGGAGAGGAAACTTGAGTTTTTGTAACTTATAAGGCCTCTTGTGTTTGCTAGATTCACCATTTTTGCTAGATTCACCATTTTTCTCAAATAGGAGGAGGAGGACCCAAAGTGATCTGATCATCCTTGTCATTTTTATCATGTAAGGGTTGTTCACGAGGAAGGAGAGTATTCAGATCGGGAGGGGAATCAAATATTATCATGCCATCATCATGAAGTCTCCAATATTCGAAAGGAGGCTTGCTTTCATGAGGGGGATCTTGATATCCTAACCCTGTTGTGTTTTCATCTTTTGGATTTTGTTCTAAAAGTTGATGAATGTCATGTTCAGTTGTTGTGTCACATCCTTGTTTGCTTAAGATGGTAAAACCTTTGCAGCCATAAGTTTCTTCAAGGTTAATCAGAGAACTAGTGACTTTGTTATCATAGAATGGTTGAGGGGTTGCTTGTTGAGAAGAACTAGGTTCACCTAATGGAGGGAACTTAGGTCCTTTATTTGTTTCGAGATGTAAATACCCAAACATATCAGGAGGTGATATGGTAGGAAGGTCTTTTTGTTTCATGGATGGATAAAAGGATGCATTAGCTTCAAGGTTGTCAAAGCATTCATTTAGGAACTTATTCATGATGTCATTATCTTCTCCAATGATTTCAACATCACGAGGAGAACATTCATGAGGAGTTGAAGGAGCATGAGGAAGCTCAAGGTCATTAGGATCAGCTCAAAAGGCACAATTTGACATGTCAACTAAAGATTTTAATGACATCCAAAACTTATTAAAACAAAAATCCATGATGCAAATGGATGAAAGTAAACTAAATGCAAGAAATGGAATAAAATAGAAAAATCTGGAAACTATGACAGAGATGCAGTAATAGAAGAAAAAAAATGCAAAAAATGCTCAGAAATTGCCAGAAATTGCAGTGCAAAATGTGTAGGAGGACTAAGTCACCCAGTGTGGTGAATTAGTCCCAATAGTGATTTTTTTGAGATTTTTCATAAATTTTAAATGAAATTTTATGTTTTTCAGATGTTTAGATGTAGACACAGTATGAAAATGCAAAAAAAATAGAATTTTTAATGAAATGTAATGCAAAAATGTAAGCTATATGAGCTTTTCACTAATGCAATTTGTAAAACCCTAGGATGCAAATTAAACAATGCAACACCTAATGCAATGTTGATGCAAGTTAAACCTAGGATACAAATGCACTTGAAATCAGAAGTAAAATGTTCAAAATTCAGATTCACCAAAATGTAAACAAAGATTTTAGCTCCAATGACTTTCTTACACTTCTAGGGTTTTTCACCTAAAAGGAGAAAGATGGGCCAAAATAGGAAATGTCTACACTCAAAATCAATGAAAGGATGGATGAATTATTCCTAAATGTAATGTCTAAATGCAATAAAATGATAAAAGAAATTACTTATTAATGTAAAACCTAAGAAATGCAAGTGTTTTGAAAACACAGTGATGTATGCAAAATGACCTAGGAATGCAAGTAAACAATAACAGAATTAAACAAGGTTTGGAGAGGTGCACCTGGAGATTGAAGTATGATGCAGAGAGGCTCTGGAATCCTATAGATTTTACTATTGAACCCAACTAGGACACTTACGCCAAGTTGGGCGACTTAGTCATGTTTCGAGGAGATTCTGCTAGAACATGTTTTTGTTAAATGGGTACTCACAAATATAAGAATCACTTTTCAGGCCTGGAAGTGGGACTAATTCGCCACAGATGGTGACTTAGTCCACCTATGAATCTCAGGAAATTTGGGACAAGAATTTGTAGCTTCCGTTCTGCATTTCCCTTCCTGACAGGTGCCTGGTTTAGATTCAACAGAAAATAGGCTGAAAGAGGTTTCCAACCTTCAATTAGGGCCTTGTTGACTTGAATGACTTTGATGGATTTTTGACCACTTTTTAACACCTTGCTCTTTGAAAAATCTACATACAAGACCTACAAAACACACATGCAAAGAGGGGGAAAAGGGTTAAGGGTTAGAGAATAGGGGTTTGCCTTGGTAAAACCCCAATTTGGTAATCAAACCCTAGAAAATGAAATGAAACAAAGAGAGAATGACAAATAAATAACATGCAATGTCAGAAACTCACCAAACCCTTGATGTTGAAATATGAAGATATGCAAGTTTCTCCAATGGATGCTTGATGATGCTTAGAATGCTTGAGAATGATTAAGTAAATGAATGGATTGCTTGAATAATGAATGGGGGTCAAAATGAGAAAAACCCTTTATTTATACTTTATTTTACAATATTTCCTAAAAATAACACATCACGGACCAACCTTAAGGTTAAGAGAATAAAATCTTGCCAAAAAATTAAAATTATTTTTATTTTTGTGCCCAGTGGGACTAAGTCGCCCCAGGTGGTGACTTGGTCCCGCTAGGAAACTTTAAGGGTGCGAGGGGATTGAAGTGTATTTAATGGTTTAATGGGAATATTCTCAAAAATACACTTAAGTGGGGTTGGAAAGTGCATTAAGGGGTCATTTAAACATAAGAAAGGGTTTAATTATTGATGACAAGTCTAGAAAAGTGTGAGAGTTTGTTACAACTCTTACAACACTTTGAAATAAGACTTGGTAAGTGATAAAAAGGAGTTATTTAAGTGAATTATGATGAAAGGGTCCTAGAAAAGTGTGAAAGTGGGTTACAACACTTCATCAAAACTTTGCAAGACATCTATAATTCTTAATGATTCACAAGGGTCCAAGACTAGCACTATCATAGGATCATTGAGGGAGGCTCCCAAGTCCCTTCTTGTTACTAGATCCAAGAAAAGGAAGGATGCACCTAAGCACAAGCCCAAACAAAAGGTGTACTCTCCAAAAGTAATAGAGGGGAAATCATCAAAGAAGGCAAAGAGGATAGGGAAGTTTGTTCTTGAAATTCGAACTATTCAGGAGGAGGAGCCTCAACATGAAGAGGAAGAAGAGTCTAAGCGACCTTTCTCACCACTTCCCACCACTTCCATTCCTTCATTTGTTGCTGCTACTACCACCACTCCACCACCTTCCACTTCTAAAGATTTTCTCATCTCATCACCGCCCGTCGTGGACATCTCTATACACCTCACCTCTACCTTGCCAACCACCCCAGTGATGGTGTTGGACTCTTCCTCTTCCACTATTTCCCCACTATCGTCCTCCTTACTTCCTCCTCCACTACCTACACTCTCCACTCTACCTCCTTCCCTACTAACAACCACCATGGCACCACCCACTTTGTCGCATGCCTTCGTGGCCTCTATACAAAATGTACCCACCGAGCTCTCCAGGGTAATCCTCGACCCCAAGGTCTAGGAACTAATGGCCCAACTTGTTGTTGCTTTGCCTCTCCCTCCACCGCCAACCAAGCCACCAATGATGGAAGCAACAATGCAGATTTTAGAGGAAATGGAGAGGTGCAATGTGGAGAAAACTAAGGGAGTCGTGAAGGATGTTGCTAAAGAATCAGAGGATTCCAACAAGGATGATTATTTTGATCACCCTGAGGGTGGATTGAGTCTAAATATTGACAAGGTAGCTTCTGATGAAGAGGGGCAGCAAACTTTTGAAGGTGAAGGAAGTGATAAGCTCGATGAACATTATGAAGTTGAAATGACTGATCAAGAACTAGATGAAGAGTTTCCCTAAGAACAAAAAAGTGAGGAGACACACTTAGAGGAGCATCACTCTAAGGAAAGGAAGGTGGGTATAGATGAAAATATGGAAATCATTAGAGAAGATCCACAAACTGGCCAAGATAAGGGACTAATGCCAAAAGGAATGCCTCCAGAAAGGAAGGAAGAAACGGATGAAGAGGAAGAGAAGATAGAAGATAAAAAGTGTTGAGTCCCCAAAGGATATCATGGGTGAACATAAGAAGATAAAGGGAAATTTGTACAATAAGAGAACTCAAACGAGTAGGAAAAGAATGACGAAGAGGCTCCTAGCAATGAAGAGGATGAACCTCAAAATGAAAAGGAAGAGGAAGGTGATAATGAACCACCTAAGTAGAAAATAGAAGTTCGCATATGGATAGAGCAGTAGTTAAAGAAGAAAGCTCCCATGGTCATTGATGCTAAGCCCCGGATGGAGGCAATTTTGGCTAGAGCTTAGACAAGGACCCGCAAGGAGAAGAAGCCAAAAATTAGATCTCACATCATGGTTGATGTGTTTGGATCAAGGATACTACAAGTGGCTACCCCTGCTACAGACAGAGATGCAATAACTATTCAAGGGAAATATTATCAGATATCTACGATCAACCTAGGCCCAGCAACCCAAGACCAGAAGATTGGTGACTTCCAGGGATCTGTCTCCACTATTTTTTAATAAATGAATAAGGACCAGTCTACAAAAGAGGAGTTGAAAGCACAGGTGGTAGACCTTACCGCTTATATCCAACAGTGGACTTCCATAGAAGAGGAGACTCTGATTGAATCATTGGTGCCCTCCTTACTCTCAAAGGAGGAGATAAATAAAATGGAGAAAATGAAGAACTGGACCAAGTCAACTTTAGACTGGTTCCATAAGGTAATATACAATGGTGACATGGGCATCCATCATGTAGTCAGGATGTACAATAAATTTTGAAGTTTACAAAAGCAAGTAGAAGAAATGATGAATACCTGCAAGGAATTCCCCGAGCTGTATCGGATCACCTATCTAAAGTTGGAGAGTATCCTCAAGCTCTCCGGAGAAACTTGGGAAAAGGAGTTGACGCTGCCTAAGGAAGATCATTGGCTAGTCAACACGTGGCTAATGAATCTTGATTACAGGAAAGATATTTTGGAGAAGGCCTTGCATGAATTAGAGCTTGATCATGAATGGATTGTGAAACACCAAACAGATAGCGAAGATTATTTAAAGATGATGACAGATTATGAGATGCATGTCATGGAGTTAGATCCAGAGAAGATTAATCCATTATTTCACAAGAAGATGGAACAGGGGGCTGGTGACACACTATCATCAGATTTTATGGATTTTTCTGCAAGGGCCTTCACTCAATCAAAGCAAGTCATCAAGGCTACACCAAAGTGCACCAAGTACTGGGACCAAATCACCGAAAGATTCAAGAAGATAGCCTTCCAAATCCTTAAATCCAAGCTCTCTGAAGAGAAGAAGTTGCTAGCCATAATTGGAAAATTTGTAGAGTATGCCACAACATCGAAGGAGGCTGGAAAGCCCATAATTGATGATGAATATTTGACAAGGTAGCTTAAAAGGTTAGAAGTAGCTACGAGACAAAATAGGGAAAAAGATAAAAGTCTATTTTTATATTGTAATATATTGGGGGTAGGTGAATCCCTAAGTGATAATGAATCTAAGCCATTCATTGTAATTAAATCTTGTCCATTCATTTCACTTTTGGAAAATTATAAATAGGGGCATCTTCTCATTTTTAAAGAGAGAGATGAGTTGTTGTAAAGACATGTTGCTGCAAAAAATATATGGGAAAAGCATTGTTTTGATGGTTTCTTGTGTATTTCTCCCATGTGTGCATGATTATATTTTCAAGTAGTAAATTTCAGCTTTGATGTTCCAAGTTTTAAGTTACTTTCAGTTATTATTTCATGTTGTTCTTTAATGGTGGATGTATGTTGTTGTGTTTGATGCATTTCCAGCTCACACTTTTTGGTGTTTATTGATGATAAACTACTATGTAAAGTTAGTTTGAGCATTATTTCTTTTGTTTCACTTAAGTTCAATTGTTATTCATGCTTTAAATGTGAATGAACAATTTTAAAATCTACAAAGACCCCTTGAAGATTGCACTAGTTTCATGAGACTATGGGTTGTCACTGGTTAAGTGGAACTTAGTTTTAGGAAGTCTTTCCACTATAGCATCCCCCATTGTTACTATTCATCATTAGTTGCAAGTCTAGAAAACTTCTAACCCTTTTTCCCTTTTGACCTTTCTTTAAAATTTGAAGTTAAAACAAAGTTCCAACATCATTGTACAGCCAAATCTGATGACGAAAAAGGAGTTCTAACTTGCTATTTTGAACTTGCAGCAACTATTTATCACTTCCAAACTTTATAAAACTCCATTTGTAAACACAAATTCCTCCATGCTTAGTGAACCATAAAGGCCCCTTGTGATTACCAACAAATCACAACAAAAAATTGAGTTGTTCTTGCATTGTCATGACATGACACCCGAGAGACCTTGGGCTGATTGTCTAGAACTTAGTTGCATATTTTCACCTTTCAAGAGAGATAGAATACTTGTGTGTTGTCTATGTTGAGAAGTGAAAAAAAACCCATCAACACAATCAACTATAATTTCTTGAGGGAGAAGGTTACAGAGAAGAAAGTGAAGTTAGAGTATGTTGATACAAAGGAGCAAGTAGCAGATATATTCACAAAGCCACTTCCTAAGGAGACATTTGAATTTCTTTGGAAAAAGTTGGGAGTTGTTGCTCCCTCCTCTTGAATCAAGAGGAAGCATAGGTTGAGGGGGAGATTTATCTCTCTGCCGCAAGAAGGTTGGGTGGTCTTATGGTATATTCTTAGAGGTAGTAAAGCATGGACTCAAAGGGAGTCTATCCGGGAAACAAGCTTTTAGATTGTGCAGAGTACTGGAAATGAAGAAAGGAGGAGAAAGAAGTATTGTTGTGGCTTGAAGGATGTGTTTGAAAAATTTAGTATTAGTATGGGAGAGAGTGTTGGCCCTTTTCCATTGATGTCAAAGGGGGAGAGAGTAAACTCAAAATGTTGAATTGCTCAAAAATATAAAATTGATCAGAAATAATAGTGGACTCAAAATGCTACATTTCCAAAGGGGCAGAGACTGAACTCAAAATGTTATAGAGAAGAAATCATTCTAAGGGGGAGTAAACATATTCATGTGTTGTCAGTTGGTTTGGTGGCTCAACAATTATTTTTGGTGGCCCAACAATTCTTTATGGTGGCCAAGCATTTTGTTTCCTATCCATGACAAAGGGAGCGATTGTTGAACATAGGTTGCAATTGATGTCAAAGGGTGTTTAGGATTTCAAAAAGTCATCAATATCAAATGATCAAAAATATTGGAGTACTTTGAATTATCATTACATTATCTTGGCCTTATCATGTTGTGTAGAGAGTTGTAGAAATATATGTTGTTTATCATTTGTGTAGGTTGTCTAATCATTCAAATCATGTATCAAGTAACATACATCATAAGTTTTATTGAGTGACTACCTTTTGGGAGTTGGTGTGTGATGTATGTGTGTAATACCATGTAGAGTATGTAGTCACAATGACTAAGGTGGTATGAAAGTTTGTGCAAGCATATCTTTTGGTTAGAGAGATTTCTCTAGAAATATAAATATGGTCAATAGGTTTTCTCTATGATTTCAGAGGAGAGTATGTCTACACTAGTTCTATCAATTTCCTGAGTTTCCTAAGGATATGTTCAATATGCAAGAAGAGTGAAGTGATAGAAGGTTCGTCAACTAGTTGAAGTTCAAGGCATGTGTGGTAACGGCTAGTAGCATGCAAAATTCAAATCTTTCGTGTGGTGTTAAGATAGGACCTAGTTAAAACTCTGTGGTAGAGCACGACATCAAGTTACTTTAGTGGAAAGAAAATTTATTTTGGAACTTGTGTTACACGTTTCATGAAAATTGAATTTAGGTCCACCTTATGTCATCCTAGCTATTTGCGGATCCTTGTGTGATGTATGTGTGTAATATCATGTAGAGTATGTCGTCACTATGACTAAGGTGGTATGAAATTTTGTGCAAGCATATCTTTTGGTTAGAGATATTTCTCTAGAAATATAAATATGGTCAATAGGTTTTCTCTATGATTTCAGAGGAGAGTATGTCTATAGTAGTTCTATCAATTTCCTGAGTTTCCTAAGGATATGTTCAATATGCAAGAAGAGTGAAGTGATAGAAGGTTCGTTAACTAGTTGAAGTTCAAGGCATGTGTGGTAACGGCTAGTAGCATGCAAAATTCAAATCTTTCGTGTGGTGTTAAGATAGGACCTGGTTAAAACTCATGTGGTAGAGCACGACATCAAGTTACTTTAGTGGAAAGAAAATTTATTTTTGGAACTTGTGTTACACGTTTCATGAAAATTGAATTTAGGTCCACCTTATGTCGTCCTGGCTATTTGCGGATCCCTAGCCAACATGGAAGAGTTTTAATGTAATGTCATGTATATATTTCAAATGTTTAGATGCATGTGATGTGATTTGAGCATAGTATGTGAAGCATAATTACACCAATGTGAAGCAAAATTTTTTGAAGGTTTAAATTGAAGAGAAGGTGTGCACCAATATCAGAAGATCATTTTCAGTGAGGAAGAGTGTAAGGAGTGACCCCGGCACATGTATTTGTTGTACTGAATATCTGCAAGCTTAATCATTGTATTACGGTAGGATTGGTGTTCTACCTCCTATATTGTTTATTTTGGGGATTGGTGTCTCTTGTAGGTTGGTGTCTACAAGCACATTAGGTGATTGGTGTCTCTGGTAGGTTGGTTCCTACTTCATTATGTAAAATTCACTTGTACATTTCTACATTGTGAGGCTAGATTTGGGTAGTAGATCCAAGTAGCTATTCTCACCATGGTTTTTCCCATCTTTGGTTTCCATGTATATCTAGTGTTCTCTTATGTGCTTTATGTTATATTTTGTTTTTTTATGTTCAATTTCATATGTGGGGTTTGCTATGAAGAATCATTTAATTGTGGCAAAAGTTAAGAATTTTGGAATTGTTTAGATCTATTGATTCACCCCCTCTCAATAGATTGTGTACCCTTCACTTTTCTCACTGATATCTTTGTTCAATAAAAGTTATTTGATGTTAGCATGGGGAACCATCAACTAGATTCTATTATTAGACATGTTTCTAAATAGTTTCAGTGCTCTAACAATAGACAGAGCTTGCTTATCCACATATTTGTATTTGGTTTCAAACATTTGAGCCCTTCACTAAATAAGGTAATCATTTGCTTAATATTTTCATCATTTAGTTGTGTTAGGATAGCATAAATACTTGCTCCTCCGCTAAAGGTGTAGAGAATGAAATCCTTGTCATAATTGGGATTGACAAGGGTAGGAGCTTGTGCAATTCCTTGTTTGATGGCTTCAAAGTTGTCCTTACCTTCCTTGGTCCATTTGAAGATCATATTATTCTTAAGTATGGAAGTAATGGGTTTCACTAAAGTACCAAGGTTTGGGATGAACCTTCTCACAAAATTGATTGTGCCCAAGAAACTCTTCAATCCTTTCTTCTGGTTGGGGAGTAGGATGGTCAAGATAGACTCCACTCTTGTTGGATCAATTGCTAGACCATATTTAGATATAATGTGTCCAAGAATATTTCCTTGGTCAATGGATAAGACATTTATTTGGATTAAGTGAAATACCATATTCCTTGCAGTTCTAGAAGACCTGCTCAAGGTGGCTAAAAAGGTCACTTGCATGTTTTGAAAAACTATTATATCATCCAATTAGACCAATATAAATTGTTTAAATACACCTCAAAATTCCATTTTCACAACCCTTTGAAAAGTAGATCCATCATTGGTTAACCCAAAAGGCATCTTACAATAGGAATATGTACCCCACTTAGTAATAAAGGTTGTCTTATGTTGATCATCTTCTTGGACTAAAATCTAAAAGTAACCATCCAAGAAGGAAAAATTTCAAAACCACTAACCCTCTTCAAAATCTACTCCATGGAAGGAAGAGGGAAATGATCATTTAAAGAGGCTCTATTTAGGTTTATGAAGTCATCACAATGCCTTATTTCCCCACTCTTCTTCCTAATAGGGGCAATATTTTCCATCCATGAAGAATTATTGATAGGGAAGATGATGTTAACTTTTGTGAGCTTGGTTATCTCTTTCCTCATTAGGTGCTCAATTTTGGGATTTACAAGCTTTTGCTTTTATCTTACAAGTTTTGCATCAAGGCTCAGCTCAATGGTATGTTGGGAAAGATTTGCGTTAAAACCCTTTAAATCTTCATAAGTCCAGGCAACTACATCACTATATCTATTACAAATTTCAATAAATATTTTATTTTCAAATGTAGAGCATACATTTCCCAAGTTTAAAGATCTTCCTTTTTCAATGGTCATCGGCTTGTAATCACCCCTTCTTATAGCTAGGTTCCTCTTCTTCTACTTTAGTTGGTCATCTAGGTTGAAGATACCCTCAAGAGTGATTAGACCCTTTGGTAATTTTTTGTTTCTTAGCTACATGATTTAATCACCATATTGATCATTTAGCTCAGATTGGTTCTTACCAAATAATTTTTCCTCTTCTTGCAGAAAGTTGACAATTTGATGATCATTTTTAAACACTTACCAATTGGCTTGGTTTTTTGGAACTGCAGGCCTTACCACAAGATTTATGTGTTTCTCTCTTTTACTTGCAATGTGAGATGTAATATCAAATTGGGCATCAATTTCTATAAGCCTGTCAGCATGTTTGTTCTAGTTTCTAAGTATAGTTTGGATGTCAAAGCCTTCAAGACTCTCAATCAAATCCCAAACCCTGTGTTTGAAAAATTTTCATAGATTTTTCTTGGTTGTACTCTAAGTTCTGACCTAGGGAACAACCAATTCACTATCTCTAAATACCTACAACAAATTGATACCCCTTCTTTCTGCAAGATGAAGACCCTTGATTAGGGTTTCATACTTAGCCACATTGTTAGTGCAACTCAACTAAATCCTAAAAGAGTAGTACTTATCCTTACTTTGAGATGCTAACATTACACTAGAACCTACATCATTCTTGTTTCTAGAGCCATCAAAACATAACTACCATAATCCTTCTAGGTCTACTTGAGCTTTCATGAGATTAGGAATAGGAGAATTTTCTTCATGGATGCAATAGGTTCCAAGACCAATCTCCTTTGCCTTGGCTAGTGGATCAAACTGAAAATCATTGCCCCATTCATCTAGTAGGAAATCAAGGAACTCTTCCAAAAGAGTATCAGGCTCACAAACAAAACACTCATCCTCCTGATCATGCAAAGTGCAATTCATATTTATGGGACTAGGAGTGTAAGGTTCAATGTGATCCTTTGCAATTGGTTCAACTGTTATAGTCACTTAGGTACTATATCAATTCTTGAATAAAAACCAATCAAAGAATAGGTATCCACCTATCTTAGAAGTGAATTCTCTTGATAAGCATATGGAAAATAAGGCAGGGATTTTTATAACTAAAATATCTTGCAACAAAATGCAACCATGGCATGCATGCAAGGTCAATCTTAATTCCTTAACTACCCACATTATCTCAATAGAAGTACCATCCAATTGCACAACCCATTTTTTCACAAGGTCATACTTAATGCCAAGCATATCATCCACCTTCTTTGGAATAACAAAATCGCTAGCCCCTGAATCTATCATACAATTGAGCAGTATATGATTTCCAATAATCAAAGATAAATATAAGGGAGGTAGCTTACTGGTTTTATTTGAATTCTCTTTTTATTTAGGTTGCACTAGGTTGATTGATAAAATAGCTCCCTCCTTTTTTGGTACATCATTTGGCTGATTATGCTCCTCAAAAGATTGTTTGAACAAATCCCTTTGAGATGGGATAGAAAAAGCATCCCACATTAACATTCAGGTTATCCTTCTTCATCTGATCAACTATATTGAAAGGAAATTGATTGACCTTGGGTGAAACTTTTGAAGCAGCAAGATCTAACTTTGTTGATTGGAGGACCTGATGTTGTTCCACTATCTTGTTGCTTCCACAAGTAAGTTGATTTGATTGTAGAGAAGTTGTCTTATCTATCATTCATCCAGAAACTATAGTCTCTTGGAGTGGTTGGGAAGTTGAGGCTTGGCTAACTGTGGAAGATGTACCACAATCCATTTGTCTCCTCTTGATCTTCTATTCTAAGCTATTACATCAGCACTTAACTGATTAACATCGCAAAAATCCTCATGATTTCAATTGACTAATGTGGAATCTCCTTGCATATGGCCTTTACTTCTAGAAGTTACTTGGTTTACATCAAATTGTTGTCTTGAAGTTGAGGTTTCAATTTGAACCACTAAGGTTTGCACAAACTCTCTATTTTGACAAGTATTTTGATTGTGAGGTTGATTGTATGGGTAACATTAATAATTCTCTTGAGCTAGGATGTTTTGAACTAGAACTGGGACCTTTGAAGTGCTATTAGTAGTTGGATTTATACTATTCAAGATTCTGGGATGATTCCATTATTTTTTCCCTTGATAGGGTTGCCTATTTTGTTGATAATTTTGACCTTGGGGCTAATAAGGGCTATTGTTTTGATTTTTCCTCTTTTCTATCACTAACTCATTATTTAACTTCCTAATCAATCTTCTCATTTCTTTTACTTCATCTAGAGATGTAGTAGGAACAAATTACTAACTAGTAGAAGCCACTAGAATAGGGGCCAATGTGGGTTACTAAGCAAAAAGCTTTGCGAATAGAGGCATTGGTGGCCTTAGAGAAATTTTCCCAGCTTGTATTAGACAATTTTCTACCTTGATGACAATGTCATATGCATCTAGTAGATTTATCCCACCAATAGACTATATTATAACAGCAACATCATTGTTAAGATCCCTTCGATAGTATAGGAAAAGCATGATTAGGTGAGGGTTTCACCAAGGAAAGGATTCTATCCTAGATCTTTTGAAATATGAATTTAAAATTCCCCATGAATTTATGGGGTGCCCTCTTAATTCTCATCAAATGCTTTACTAGAAACAAGTGATCACTCTTGTCCTCCAAATGTTTACATAATTTTTCAAGGAAGTGGCTAGGAGTCTAACAACCACATTGTCTTCTATAACATTGGGTACAGAACAAATATGTGTTACATCAAGGATGTGCTATGCTAGGGAAATAGTCGATTCACTATTGAAAAGAGGAATAATTTTCAAGGCACTAACTGGTATGTCATCTCTTTGGCCTAATATCAAAGGACTACTACCATTAAAAGATACAAAACCTTGATTCCTAGGTAGAGCCATTTGGAATAATGGTTTATGTAGGTGTTCTATTTTAAAGCAGCCTATTGAAAGGTGTTGTAGATTGAGATCTAGGAGATGAAGTTGTAGAAATTATACTTCTCCTTATAGGTCATAAATATTTTTTATTTCTTCTTCTAGATCTAGAAAATCATAGTTCAGTATATTGGAAAATACCTCTAGAAGATAGTGTTAGCTCTCAAAAACGCAGCTTAATGCCTCAAGAAGCTTCCAATTACTTGATATGCTTTAGGGTAACAAACAAGGTCAACATAACTCAACCTTCTACTCTTCAAATGTTGCTAAACCTAGGTGGGCATACCTATCCTGAATGAAGCAGACTTGACTTATGATTATCCTTCTTGCAGTGATTTGTCCACAATGGCAGATGGAAGTGAACAAATGGAATCAAACTTGATAGCAATAACAATCTTCTGATCTAAATCCTAAAATGCTCAATTAACAAATGTAAAGAAAATAAATGAATCCAAATGATGAAATTGCAGAGACCAGTGCCTTATTGGGTATGTGGAGTCAAATGAGATCAAGATGAGCAACACTTCTCTGGAGAAAATCAAATTATCTGACATATATTCTTTTACAACTTGTATAAACATGCAAGACTGTGACTACTAAGCTCTACTTTAACAATCCAAATGAATCTTCCTAATTACTGTGATCAACTAAAAGGATTTAATCCTTACTTGAAAGAACCAATCAATTAACCACACAAATACAACAAATGTGCATTGATGAATTGAATATAAACTTGTTATATCAATTTAAACAATCAATAAGAATCCATCTTGGAGACAACTTAGTAATACTTTCATTAAATTCAACAGATAATTGACACCAGAAATGTGCAGCAACATCAATTGACTTTTATAAATACCTCCATTTTGAAAAAACATGCATCATAGTCTCTGATCTGATAAATCTATTGTACTATATCCATCTAATTTTCTACCGTGTATGGAATAATAATAGCTGGTGATCATTTTACAATTACAAAATGCCTATTTATACACCAGCATCAGAAAAATATATCATATTGAGATCCCATGTCGGCCTACCGCTGAATTCGGGCTCATATCATGTCGGCCAGCAACATTTGAATTTTATTAATCAACACTGGAACAGTCGCCAAGACATATCGCAGTCATGCCGAAGGCAATTAAATCGTTGTCAGCCCGTGCTCAAGCTCTGTGTTTCGTCGTGACTTATCAAAGTTGGGGAGATGTCATATAGATTACTTAATGTTTCCCTGAGACATATTCCTTTGTTCTACATGTATCGCTGTAACACTCTGATATCGAGGAGACGTCATATCGGTTATATCTTTGTCTTACCAAAACACCCCGAGCACACTTTAGAACGCCAAGATAAAAACTTTCTCACGCCGATGCAACTGCATCTTGGCATGAGAAAATAGATCGGCTAGGCTACAAGACCCTACTCCGATGACCATCGATATGACTCATTCGCAT
Source organism: Sequoia sempervirens (assembly GCA_007258455.2). Taxonomy (NCBI): domain Eukaryota; kingdom Viridiplantae; phylum Streptophyta; class Pinopsida; order Cupressales; family Cupressaceae; genus Sequoia; species Sequoia sempervirens. The sequence continues at coordinate 26,274 of VDFB02322986.1, forward strand.
TATCGGTAATATTGGAGCCGTTCACCAAGATGTTACATCGATGCCCATTAGTCCTACTGAAAGAAATCCTTTCATCATGTGTCGCTGAGACAATTCAATTCTCATACCGACAGAAACCTTTTGTTCTATCGGCGAGACCCACCGTACTTGCCAGGACCATACTCCGAAGTCACATAAGTCTTACCGAGCAGCACCATCCATTCGTGCATTGCTGAGACATATTAGTTCTCTCACCGAAAACCACCAATGAAATGTCGGTGAGACCGAAGGTCACTCGCCGAGACCACACACCGATATCACTTAGTCTAGCCGAAGTGAACCCTCATACGCTATTTGATGAGACCAAAAGGGTTCTCTATGACTTTATATCGAATGCAACAACTCTTGTCGATGAACCTCCACATGTATTAGTCAGTGAGACTCGACCCATTTGAGGAGACCTCACCCGGTGAAAAATACTCCTGCCGATAGACCATTCTGCTATCTCCAAAACCATGTGTATGTCCTGCCGATATATACCCATAGGTGAATGTCGATCGTTGTGACAATGAAGAAGTCATGCCGATGAATCTGCAGCAAACATATGTTAACACAAAAGCATCATGGGTGGGGAGACCTAGATAGACTCATGTCGATACGGACCACAACATGAAAAATGCATGACCCGATGGATTTTATGGGGCCATATGGAAAAATATGGTAAAAATGCACATGGTAGGACCAATATGGAAATTTATGAGTGAAATCAACATGTAAAATCATCAAATTTTTACAGTTCTAACGTGATAGTATGGTTTGAATCCTTGGCATGAACTTGTAGGTTTGATCTAGAACAAGATTTTTTGAGTTGTAACAGAGTCACCCACTGATTACAGAGTTTTCAGGTACTTTTTTTAATGCATCTTCAAGGTTGAAGATGTTGAGAATAGCACCACTCTCTCAACAGAATGAGATAAAGATCTTGAAACTAATCCCACAAAGCGTGCCAAAAATTATTGTCACATGAAATGACACCATATTGAACATGGGCTTAGCATTCCAATGACATATTTGAAATAACCTCGAGGTGTGGGACATTGAAAGATGAGGTCAAGTCTCTGGATAAGGTCAGCTTCCTTTTTAGATTCAAGTGCAAATGTGTTGGTCCAACCTAGCACATAGAAACCTACCACTAGCCCTACTATAACAACTCATAGGGGAAAAGGGAGAGAAGGTATGTATAAAATGGAAATGGGAGGTGATACACCAAGATATATTTTGTTTCTTCTTACTTCAAACAACACAATATATCAATGAGAAGGACAAAAATCTCACACAATTCTTTTTTTGTAAAATTTCAAAGATACTATGAAGGTTAGGGGTTGTTAAAGCATTGAAAGAAAGGATATTCACAAATCAGCCACTATAAACATAATAAGAAATTCATACATGAATGGAAAGTAACAAAAGAAACTTAAACATGAAGGTAAGAAGAATTCACACAACACATTCAAGAGAGAAGAGGTGAAAATAGGTCAATTTTATAGCTATAGAGTGCAAGAATTGCAGAGTCTACTAATAAAATCTTAAGAGGAGATCAAGGAAGAACTCTTACAATGAATACAATATTTTTCTTTATAGTTTAGGCATAATTGAATAATTTAACACAAACCCTAACTCAACTAGGGTTAATAGCTAGGAGGAGAATCTGATCCAATCAGATGTAGAGGATATCACTCCTCAAAATCCATGTTGAAAGTTTTCCAAGATGAATTAGATGTGTATGTCATCCTATTCCGTTAATCTCTATAATGAAAAGTAGAAAATTCCCATGAAATCTGTTGAAAATTGAGGTGTTTTCTTAGCTTAATACTTTGTAAAACTTCAATATTGCTAATCTAAATATGCTTTTCCTTTGTTACAGATTCTTTGTGGGTGATTATTTGATCAATTCATTTTATTGTTTGTAGAATGAAGATAGAAGTTGATAGAAGAATTAGACAGGATATTAGAAAGATTACACAAGCATATACCGTGGAGAAACCCTTTCTAGAAAAAACTCCACCAATAATTAATCTATTATTCAATCTCTGAAGTAGATTACAATAACTCCAATTCTTGCTTGAGAATGCCTCTTTTTCCTTCACCAAATCTTCTTCACAACCTGCAATAAAACTGATACAAACTCTCTTCAACTTGCTTGAGATAAATAGGAAATATTCAACCTTGTAAACTCCAAAGAGTTACAATTACAATACAATTACAAAGCTCAAAGCTTATCACCAAAAACCTATGCCTATCTCTTGCAAGTAGAGTTCAACCATGAAGGACAATGTCAAATCATCATCTTCATCCATTTGGGCGTCCCAAACTGAAGTAGTAACTCAACCTTTATTCCATAAATATCTTCAAGGCTTCATCCTAAAAGTAGGCTCCCAAGAGTGGTCCCACTTAACTTAGCCTTCTGAAATATCTTACCATGCAAAGGAGTTAATTCCAAGAAGCCAACTTGGGCGCCCAAGTTGGGTCCAAGTCATTTCTTGTTAACTGAAAACATTTCTCAACACCATTCATGCTAGAATGGTCATCCCCTATTAATTGAAGGAAGTCACCTGTTATCTGTCAAGCAACTCAAGTCATTAGTCATGCATTCCAAGTTAACTGAATTCAACTAGCATTCAACTAAAACTAACTGAAGATAAATGAACCATAACTGAACTAAACTAAACTAAACTAAACTTCATGTATGTAAACATCAAACCCTAACTCCTAGGATCTTTACATGCATTCAGAAGTGTTATCTTTTACTCCAAACAGTTAACTTAACTCAAGGTGAGTTCCACCTTCCATGTGGGTGCCCCATGTGCTCCTATTATTTAAGAACTCATATTGGATGGCCTCACATGCTCCTAACATTTAGAATTAATTATAAATGTCAATTAACATGATTATTTCATCAAATATTAATCTCTTTCTAATCCTAGTGTTGTGTAACACTTTCCAAGGACTTAGGAGGTGAACCCCTAATTCGAAGTGCCTACAAAAACACAACAACAAACAACGTTAGAGAGTTATTTTGTAAGCATGAACAAGGATTCCCCATGAAATCCATTCACAAAACTAAAAATAGGAAATAAAACAAAGAAAACAATGAAGAACATAATGGAAATATGAAATCCTAATTTAGCATGCAAACACTTGATCCCATGGGGGAGTTGGTGCAAATAGGTGTGTGGAGATTTTCCCTTTCCCAACTCCTTGAATGAAAATGTTGATTGAAGATGATTGATCCACTTGATAAGTCCCTCAATGAGCTCCAAAATCTGCAATAAACTAGTTAAGAAGATGGATGGAATTTGAGAGATATTTGTGCATAATAACTTTGCATAATTGTGGATGATGAAATGCATGGTGAAGCATTCTATTTATAGAATGTTGAAATGGAAACAAAGCCAAAATAGAGCAATGTGGGACAAAGATTTGGCCAATGGCAAAATGCCACTTGTCCAAATGTGATTGGATGAGGAATGAGCAAGTTTTGACAAATGTGCCAATAAATGCATTTTTGAATTTGAAATTTGAGAAAAGACATGTAAGAGGGGGAAAGAAAATTGCATTAAATGCCCCTTGGCTCAAGGCAAGGACATGTAAGAAGAAGTAAATTCCTTGTTGGAAGGACTTGTAAGAGAGAGTAAATGACATGTTGGAAGGACTTGTAAGAGAGAGTAAATGACATGTTGGAAGGACATGTCATTCAAATTTTGAATTTGAAATAGAAGAATATTCCTCCAAAAGATGCTTTGTTGAGGGAAAATGAAGATTTAATAAATCAATAAATTGATTTATTTGTGCAAGTGGAGATATCTAGAGAATGCAAGTGGGTGAGATTAGTATTTAATCATGGCTAGATTAAATAAATGATGATTATGTTAGTTTAATGATGATTAGGTGAGTTGACTTCTTTATTTTGACTTAGATTTTGGATTAATTTAAATCAAACAAGAGAGGAAATGATTTGACGAGTTTAATTAAATAAACATGTTTTGATTATTTAATTAAAGAGATTGAAGTAAGATTAAATTAAATAAGATTTTAATTTATTCAATTTAATAAATAGACTTTAGAGATTTAATTAAATAAAATTAATTATTTAATTAAAATAGGGATAGAGAATGATTTAAGAGACTTAATTAAACACATGATTTGTTTAATTAAGAGAAGAAAAAATGAATTCTTCTAACCAAATAAAAGATATTCACCAAATGGTTGTAATGTGAACGATTTAGGATGAAAATGATGCTAGTAGATCGATGCTAGATGCTAATGTCAACTTGTACATTTTATGCAGTTCACAAGGAGGTACATGAAATAAATAATGTTTAGATTTCACTAAATGGCATCCTATTTCCAACAAAATTTGCCATGAAATTCAACCATGAATGGGTCTACAATAGAAAGAATGTCTCTACAATATACGAGAAGTATGGGTGTCACTTTTGAATTGAATAAGGCATGGGAATCCGCATAACAATTGATTGTAATGTGAAAGATCAGATTCAATAGTTGGAATGTCACTGCCATGAATACAAACCTCCCATGAAATGGTATATGGTTAGCTATTGTAGAAATTGAATTCAACCATGCATTCTACAAAAATCAATCCTCTAGATACCTTCATCGAAGTTTGATTTTCCTTGAAAACTTCTTTAATAATCAAAATGTGCCATGTCAGAGTTAAAGAGCATGTCATCAAAGCAAGCTCATGGAGAAAAGTTGTCATCAAGGTTGTTGATGTCAGAAGAGGACACAAGTCGATCTTTCGTAACTAGAAATCAAACCCACCACAAAGGATTTGCAGACTCGTGGAATCAATTAGGAACCCCCATGTGTCAACCTTTCATGTTTTCGCACCTTCAATTACCTTTAGTAGAAATGCACCCGCAAACCCATGGAACCAATGAGAAAGTGACAAATGACACCCTTTTCATGGTTTTGTGTCTTGGATTTCCTTCCATAAAATTTTCCTTATGAAACCAAGTAAAGCATAAATGAACAAAGAGAACAGCTTAGGAAGAGGAAGAAATTGATTCAAACTTTTAGACCCTGGGTCCAAAAATCCAAAAAAGCTGTCCTAAGTCCCAAAAAAGAAAGTCAATCCGGCTGATAGAAAAATGGATTTGGATATTTGCACCAAATTTCAAAAATCCAAAATGAGTCCCAATATCTAGAAGAAATAAAAGGTCAAAGATTGAGGAAATAGGGTCGGATCACATTTTGGACCTTCTGATCAAAAATGTCCAATCAGATTTGAAAGTCCAAAAGGGACCAAAAAAGAAGAAAGGTGGAAGTTAGGAATGGAAATGGACACTTTCGGGATTTCGTCTAAAAGTTTAATTGAGTCTGAAATTTTGATGAGTAAAAAAGAATGGGAGTAGGGAATGAAAAAGGGATACGAAATTTAGGACCCAAAAGCGCAATGTCTAATCGAAGTCCCAAAAAGCCCAAACAAGAAAAAAGAAGAAAAGGAAATCAAAACTTAGAGGGAAAATGGACATTTGGACTATTGAATTTTGTGTTGTCATTAATGTCAACAGCTCTTGGAGATATTATTGAATTTTGTGATGATGCTTTGATTAGCCGTGATTATAAGTTGTCATTATTAGTAGTGTCACCGGTGTCAACCTCTAGTGTTTCGATAAGTTTTTGATGGATGTCTAACCTCTTGTGTGGTTAATACGCAGAAGGTTTTCTCGATATCGTGAAAATTTTGTGGTGCCTTGGTTTCCAAGTGCTTTTGAGAAAAATTGAATGGCATGAAACCATGTGGTGAAGAGAATCTCAAGCAGGATCAGTTAGGTTCATCGTTTTTCTCCACATTTCTTCATGGTTGAAGATCTATCTATGCGATTTGGATATGATGATAAGAGGTTTTCAGAGGTGTTATATCCAGAGTTTCAAGTTCTAGATCATTGTGTAGAGGAAGTTGTGTTCACTAGTGTGTGAACTGTGAAAATAGTGTTGTCTGGGAGAAATGGTTATGCTATGCATTTCTTCAAAAGATTATGGTTTCTCGTAGTCTATGGACTCATGTGCTTATATTTCATATCTACGTTTAGTTTGATTTGTTTGAAGCTCGGGTGCTCCACAAGGTTGGAATCATGTGTTGCCATAATATGAGAAAAGTTAACTCCGGTGTATAGGATGGGGCATGTTCTTCAATCGGGTTGTTGCACAAGAATTTGGTGGATTTCAGGGTGTTAATGGAATATTCCAAATTATTTTCAAGTGATGTATGTGGTCCATGAGTCATTTTTAGATCAAAGGAAGTGGGTACTTAATTTTTTATGGTGTCAACACATGTTTGGCTAACCTTGGGTGTTTACACTAATTGTGGATGTGCTTCGATGTTTGTGGAAGTGTGGCATGGTGTGTTCATGTGGATTTAGGTCTGAGTTAAGGTGTGATGTAGTCCGCCTTCATTCCTTTCCACCACATGAAAGTTTTGGTACTAACCTAATTTGAATTTGTATGATTGAGATGCATAGCCAACCTTGTGAATTGTTTTCAAGGTTGAAGACGGTATATATGTGTGATAAATTGATGGAGGATTGATGTATGGTGTGTGTGTGTATATCTAAAAATATGATGTGAAGTGTGAAAGCATGAAATTCAGTGTGATCTCATTGCCTAATACTACTAGAAGCAATGAGTAGAAGGTGTCAACATTCTATAGAGAGAGTTGAATGTTCTGGTGAAGCAATGGTGGAACTTTTTTGTTGCACTAAGATGGATTTCTCAGTGTAATAATTTTCTTTCTTCTTCTTTCTAATCTGGCAGTGAGCCATTAGTAGTGAGCCCTTCTTTTCTTTTCAACAGTGAGCCCTTCGAAAGTGATCCTATTGTATTTGATGTTGCAATTACTTTATATTGTGAGCTAATCCTCAAAATGGTTTTTCCCTTCTTGGTTTTTCCACATAAATATGGTCTTCTCATGTGTTTGGATGTGTTTACATTATTGTTTCTCATGTTTACATACTACTAATGCATGATAAGGGTTTAATGGTTGTTAAGGGTTTAAGGACTAATGCAGATCTGAATGTTAATGAGGGTTTTTGATGTTTTAATGTACAAATAATTCACCCCCCCTCTTATTTGTCTTGCGCATTCAACAATTGGTATCAGAGCAAGATTCCTTGGAAGAAAGATTAACCACTTGAGGAAGATCTAGGATGGAACACAAGAAGGAGGCTCCTTTGTTTGATGGATCTAATTATGCATTATGGAAGATCGAGATGGAAGGGTTTCTTATTTCTCTAGGATTTAGAGTTTGAAAGTTTGTTGAAACTAGATACATAATACCTACAAATGGTGTGAGTACTGATGATGAGATCAAGGCATGTGAAAACAATGGAAAATCAAGGTATGCTCTTTTGAGTGGTCTTTCTAATTTAGAACTTGTAAAAGTTGTCTTAAAACTGTTGGTAAATTTTGGAAAAAGTTGGAAAGTATCTATGAAGGAGATGATAAAGTCAAGAGAGCAAAGATGCACAATCTGAAGACTAAATTTGAGACCTTAAGGATGACAGAAGATGAGGACATTATAGGCTACATGCATAGAATGGATGAAGTTGTCAATTCCATCAAAGGCCTTGGAGGAAAACTTGAAGAAAATGAGGTGGTAAAGAAGGTACTAAGAACTCTTACTAAATCTTATGGTCATAAGGTTTCCGCTATTGAAGAATTTTAGAATTTAGATCAGTATTCTAGAGATCATTTGTTTGGTACTTTAACTACTTTTGAATTGAGAGAGTTTGGTCCAAGTGATGTAAAAATGAAGACTACTTTTAAAGTTGGAAAAATAGAGAAGAATGAGGAATCTAACCCAAATGAACTTGATGAGCTAGAAGAAAAATTTATGAGAAATTTGAAAAAGGGCACTGGAAAATACAAAGGAAAGTTACCTTTCAAATTTTTTAACTATGGAAAGACTGGTCATTATGCTTCAATATCTCCTATCAAAGCTTCAAAAGATAGACCTAAGGAGAATAAAGAAAAATCATTTAAGAGAATTTATTATGTTAAAGAAGATGCCAGTATATCTGATGATGAATTTGATTATTCAAATGATGAAGATGGTGAATGCTTGTTCATGGTTCTGAACATTGGAACTAATTCTGCTAACTCTAAGAGATGTATGAAGGAAAATTCTCTAGAATCAGGTCATAAAATTGGAGGAGCAATGGTGACTTATTTTCATAACAGAGAAGAGAAGAATAATTGGATCATTGACAGTGGATGCTCAAATCACATGACAGGTGATAAGAGTAAGTTTGTTAAGCTTGAGAATTTTGAAGGTGGTTTAGTTAAGTTTGGTGATAATACATCTGCTAAGATATGTGGAAAAGGTTCAATCAGCTTTGATGGCAAGCATAATATAGATGATGTTCTTTATGTTAAGGGTCTACAACATAACCTTTTGAGTGTAGGATAAATGTGTAGCAAAGGATATAATCTTGTGTTTTAGGACAATGGTTGTGAGATCAGAAAAGGCTC